>JZKD02S1684362.1:80774-93368 GCA_000966675.3 Picea glauca
CAAACCAAACCATTTACATCAATGACATATGATCCAACAATCTCCCAAGTAATCAAACCATTGGCATCAATGACAAACCATTGGCATCAATGACAACATGATCCAACAATAGATACTATTGGCCCACTTTGTTTAAAGATACCCATACACTGTGTCATAAATACATAATCTACTAGAAGGCTGCAGGATGGGTGAAAAAGGCAACATCCCCTTTGCAGCCTGTCACTGTAGATTCACCTTTTCAGCAATGGGCTCTTGACAACATAGGACCAATCAACCTTTCTTCTTCCCAGCAGCACAAGTATATTCTTACAACAACATATTATTTCACTACATAGTCCGAGGTTGTACCTTTGAAAGTAGTGAACACAAATCATATAGTATCTTTCCTAAACTCTCAATAATCGCTCGATTTAGTGTTCCCAAATGCCTAGTTTTTGATAACGCCTCTTAATTTTCATCCCTTTATATGAATGACTTTGCTTTGGAAAAAAGGATTAAGCTAAAGTATTCTGCCATCTACTACCCTCAAGGAAATGGCCTAGTAGAATTCGCAAACACAAATTTAATCAAGATCACTAAAAGGACAGTTTCAAAAAATCATAAGAATTGGCACAACGCATTGTATAATGCACTTTGGTGTTGATCAAGGTTGGTTGTCATTGATGTCAATCCCTGAAGAAAGCCCCGTAGCACAAAGGTTTGGGTAATGGACCCAAGGTTGTTTGATGTAAATATGACTCATTATTGTTTGTCATGGTTGATGTTGACATGAAGATTAAATTTTCCCACCCTTTAAAAATGAAGCTTCATCTTTTCCTGAGTCATGGAGCCTCCCTTAGTCCAAAATAGAAAGGAGTCAAAATCACCTATTCCTTTTTGGGTTTCGAAATTCGGTTTTCCTCGAGGTGTGAACTTCAACTATCCCCTTTTCCTGGTGCCGAAATCCCAAAGCCATTTCAAAGTATTAAAAAATATAAAGTAAAAAGGGGGAAGAAGTGAACGTTACTTTTTTCATTGTTTACCACAAAGCACTCTTTAATTCATAATTAATCAAATCCCTAAACACAATTATCTCTCCCTTAGTCTTTCGTGATTCAGTTTTCTCTCAGCTAAAGTGTTTTCAAACTCTTCTCCTTCGAACTCCTGGTCCTTGATTTTCTGAAAAGTAAAAATTAAAAAGTAATTATCCACTAATCATGATTAATTAAAGTTTTTTAATATGAATGATTAGCGCCTCGCTAATCCCATCGCAATTTCATGATCTGGGGCTTACTTGTGACATATCCCCTGACAGCAGGATCCCCAAAGTTCTGAAATGTGAAATCGTGTTTTCTTTAAACAAACCCTAATATTAAAAGATTAATCTATTTTCAAAACACAATTAATGATGACTATGCTACTTTTCCCTTTTTGGGAATTAAGGAAGGCAGTGATTTTCGGGTTCTCAGTTTCGCAATCGCCGATATACAACAATATTAATAATGGGTAAGTCCAAATATTTTTGATGTGAGTTTGTATCTCTAAGAATATATTTCAAATTAAATCATTTATTTTTCATCGATGGTATCAGTACGCTCTATACATCACAAATTTAGATATTAATAAAGGTCCTATGTGTCGAATTTCATTCTTAACCTTTACCTCTGTAGCGAGTCACATTTGTCCAGTTTTATACACTTTTCTCTGTAAATAGGTTTCTGGTCCAGTATAACCACCATGGCACCCAAGAAGGCCACCAATAAAAATGAGGAAGTTGCAGAGGTCTCGAGTCTAGACAGAGATGTTGTATCTGATACAATACTGCATGCCATCAATTCCATAAAATCCTAGAGGTAAATTTTCAAAACTCTCAATTATGAAATTAAAAACTTCCCCCATGATGCCGACAACAAACTATGGGATATAGCAGAGTTTGAACTTCACAAGGTGGCTACGTGGCCGCAACTCTTGACTTACAACGACATGATTAGTTGGCCTTTAGAGCGAGCAGACGTGCAGACAAGGAGCATTCTTGACAACTGAGGGGTCATCATTGGCTCCTTTATACCATAACATATACAAGTGATGTATAAATTGTCTTCCTGTCCCAAATAAATTTATAATAAAGATTTCATCAGTGAGTTTTAGAGGAAAGAAATTTTTGAGTCAGACTAAACGTATCCTAACATAATAAAAGGCTGGTGGAGAAACGAAGAAAAATTTAGGGCTGACACACATGGTGTTTATGCCACAACGTATTTAAATGAGTATATGGTTTATGTGGTGATGATGTTATGTAGTATTTTCGGTAAGAAAAGTCCTACCCACTTCCCAACGGAATGGGTACCTCTTTTGCATGAGGCCGCAGAAGGTTACAACTTCAATTGGGATAATATTTTATCCAATAAGATAGTGAGAGAGGTTATGGAATACAGGACTGCAAGATCAAAAGGCTAACTAAAAACCTTTTATATGTATGCATACATCATGGATGCTATATGCTTCTCAACTCCTTTCCCTTTGATGAATTGGAGTTGGAATCTGACTTACCCAGAGCTTATTCATGAATATCATTCTAAACTTTGGGAACAAAATGCCAAGGATTCATTCTATGAGATTTGTCATTTCATAGTAATACCACTACACCAGATGCTATACGACTATGAACCCCCCTGCATTCCAGAGTTGATCATAGGGAGCGTTTGGGCAATTACTGACTGGTTTATAGAGAAAAATTTCTCCTACATCAGAGTTTTCAGATGTTTGATTCCTCCACATGCGCTCCTAAAATTCCTCCATGATAGACTAGTGTGCAGGAAGGTAGCTTATCAAATAGTAATGGGTGGAATCGGGATAGAATTAAAGACATCTCAAAAGAAATCTTGACCTATTTTTCCTGTTCAGATTGGAAAATTTTCACTTCTCAACTTGGGTCATTCCAAGGTTGAAGTGACAACACTGGAGGAGGTCAAGTTGGTATACCTTAAGCACAAGAAGCACGATCCTTACCAGTTTTTGGGGAAACACATGGCCCACTGCAATATGAAAGCATATGAACATGAGGAGTCCCCTTGGGATGACATGTTCAAAGGGACTAAGACTTATAAAGAGGTGTTAGAATGAGTACAAACACTGTCGTCCGACTTGGAAGCTAGTTTTCAGACCTTTCAGAAGCATAGACAGAGTGGTATATCCAAAGTAATACAAGGAGAAGTAATCACCCTTCCCCGGGAACAAGAAAATACTCCCCCAGGCTATGGGAGAAGGGCAATCCCGAAAAATTCCCAGAGGATACTGAAAGGCCCCCACAAAATAAAGAGGCCTTACAGACGAAAAAACCAGAGATAGAAGCAGAGAGGAGGTCCGTGATACCTTCCAAGTCCAGTAATCTTACTCCCCCTTCATCACCTACTATTGATGTCAATATGCCTAAGGAAATAGAAGGCAAAGGATCTACAGAGCTAGGAAGTCCCATAGATTCCTTAACCCCCTTATAGTCCTCCTTTGGATTCCCACAGATAGGAGCCATATTTGTTGATGACCTCACCTTTATCTCCATATATGTGATTCCTCCTTCTGATTATTTTTTCAGCAGAAAGAGGAAGGTTGTCCTGAAACAAGAGATGTATATGAAGGAGGGGGGTATGGTAAAAAAACATAAAGTCTTTCCAAATGGACAGAATTTGGAGGAGAAGGATTTTTCTACAGAGATAGTAGGTTCCATGGGAGCCATGGAAACAACAAACATTTTTACCGTGGGAAACATGAGAAAGAGTATAAAGAAGAGTAATAACATGATAGCTCAATTACATGATCAGTTAAAGAATGCTGAGAAGAACATCAGATAAGAGGTGAGTAAAATATTGGAGTAGACCAGGGCTGTCGAAAGGATATAAATTCAATCACTCAAATCAGTCCTGGACAAAATGAACCATAGGATACAAGCAAGTCAGGTGCAGGTTGCTCAACAAAAGGAGCATACAAAACAATTATAGGCTAAGTTAAATTTGATGGAAGGCCGAGTTATAGATTTAAAGGATTTCTAGACCCTCTCGTTGGAAACGCATAAAAATATAGAAGCCAAGTAGCAGAGACTAATCTCCAAAATAGGGATCATCCAGAATTACTTTCAAGGGGTAAGAAAATATCTTGATAATATTATTTTACTAGAAAAGGAAGCTAAAGCAGCAAGGAATACTTTCCAGAAAGTGGTTGCATGTTCAGGGAATAAAGAGGTGATGAAAAATCTAAAGCTCTCTGTCACGGAACAAATAAAAGGAGACATCATGCTCAAGGTATGGGAAACAAATATATCTGAGAGCAAGAATATATTCAGAGAAATCAAATATGATTGTGAAGGAATCTTCGATTCTTTGGATAAGAAAGCATTAGGCATCGAAAAAATGACTGCTCCGAGTCACTGGGGCAGATAAACATTGAAAAACAACAGTTGGACTGCAAAGAAGGTTTGAAGAAGATTCAGATTGAAATTTTACAATTGAAGGAAATTGATGCCAACCTAATAAACAGATGGTTGGTACAACCCAGTTCAAAATTGCAAGTGATCAAGTTTTCCGACCAAGGTTTTGAAGACCAGTTCCCAAAGGTACAAAGAAAGTTTTATTTGTTTGAGGCTAAAGATCTTCAAACACCTCCTAGAAACTTTGTCCATTTTCTGGAGAAATGTATTGAATGTATAACATAAAAGGAGGGATAGACTTCGACTAAGAAATGAAGTATTGTTTGGAAACTCATACAGTTGGAATGATATATAAACAAAAGATAATTGTGCAATGGTTAAGGTTGCAGTTTTGTAACTATTTTTCTCCTAGAAAGTAGGAGATTGCTAACCATCAAGTATGGATGGACATTGTATAAACACAGGAAACAAAGACTAAAACGAGGATTTTTGATCTCTCTAAAAAAACATTTTTGACGAAGTAATTTTGAAGAAACTCTAAATTAATAGAAATGCAGATTGAAGATTCAAGATCTTGTCACTTCTGAGTTATGTGTTTCCCTGTCATCTCATCTTCTTATATATGTTTAATTGATGAATGCTTAACTACAATTTAGTACAACCTCTACTGTGGAAATTATTATTCTTGTTATTTCAAATCATTTATAGTTTTTCCTTTGTATCCATTATCAATAGATACAAGACCTGTAGATGCTGAGATTTCAACATCATATGCTTCATTAATATTTTTTTCATTTCATAGTCTTATGTTACAATGTGAGATTCCTCTGAATTTGATGCCCCACTTTGCTAATAGCTTTATGTTTTTCTCCATATCATACATGTTTCTTTTCTTTAAAATTTAACTCAGATATAATAAAAGGCCTACAATTTGGTCATACTATTTATTTGTGTTTTGACAATATTCTCATTACATTGTGGAATAGAGATAACCAGCCTAAAAAGAAAACACAGAAATTTATCCTCCCTTACTTTCCTCCTTCATGATAGTACCAGTTGCAAGGCAGCCTAACATCGATCCCAGTCTCTCGGATCAAACCAACATTGCTCTAAATTTATTTAACACTATTTTACAAACAACAAATAACTAGGTTGACTTAGAATGCTCATGGGTAACAATTGAGAGAGATATTAGTATCCAGGAAAACTGGGAATTTCGACAGAGACAGTTGAGAAACCGACAATATCCTTTACCTTTTTATCGGTCTTTTTTTCTATTCTTAGCTCCCTCTATTTTTTCATATGTCTTGACAGTGTACTTTAAAGCCTTAAAGTATAAACTCAGGAACAACATATTTTTGGTGTCGTTGTCGGGGAACGAAGAAACAAGTTTTTTCCTTAGGGAGAACGACATTTACGCTTTCTTTCTTTGATAGTGAAAAAGGTTTGAAAACCTTCTAAGGCTACCTTTGTCTTTCACTTTGCGACTCCACATTATTTAAGCTAGCTCTTATCCAGAAAAATACCAGAAAGAATCCAGACAACAAGCAAATTTCACCCTTTTTGGACCCCGAAAAAATTCTAAAATCAAGAAGATACTTCTGCTAGACTGTCTCATCCACAAATAAAAAATTTTGACCTAAGTTTACACAATGTGACTCAAAAGATCAATGCGGTGAATCAAGTATTCCACCCCTTTACGGGAAATACCCCGTTGATAAAGTCACATCCCCTAAATCAGATCTGGTTCTTCCGGTCTTTGAGACCGAGGCTTTCTTAGCCTTTTCCCACATCGATAGAAAAAAAAGAGCTACCTCACTTCCTGTAGCGACTCATTCTCCCTCCCTTCTCGAAGTTCGATTTCCTACATCTCAAAACTCAAACAATTATCCTATATATCTTGACTCAATTTCTATTGATTCTCCTATATTCTCACCCTGTGGTTATGAAGGAACTAGTCCACATTCCCCAATCTCTTCTTTCTCAAGTTTCTTCCCCTTTTAAAATTAGTTTCTTGAAACCCATCCTTGCAACCCCCAGAATTTAACCATTAACTCCACAATGGCCAGAGCTAGAGGAGGTGGGGCTGGAGGTGCTGCCGCAGGTGGTCAAGGAGGAGGAGCGAGTGACCAAGCACCGCCTCTTTGGATATTTGCAAAAGTTGTTGCAAGATATGCCCCTCTGGTTCTACCGGTCCCTCCCCATGATTTACTAGAAAATTACATGAAAAAACTGTCTAAGTTCACGGGAGAAGGTGACTTCACAGCAACCGAACACATAAATTTTTTCGATCAATTCGCTGACATTATTGGATTGGAACATGAATATGTTTACTCCAAACTCTTGGTTCAAACTTTTGAAGGGAAAGTAAGAACCTAGTTTCAAGGCCTAGCTTCCGGATCTATACCATCATATGATGAACTTGAAAACTCTTTTATTAGACAATGGGGTGAATGGAAAGACCATCGTTATTATTTGACCAAATTTGGAGCTCTTTGAAATAAAAAATCTGAATCGGTCCTCGAGTTTACACAACGGTTTAAAAAATTGTATAATAAAATTCCAACCGAGGTCAAGCCCTCACAACCTGCAGAAAAAGTGACTTTCGCTGGAGCTTTTGACCCCGACTTCGCCCTGTTATTAAGGGAGAGAAGATCAATAGATCTTACCAAGATGCAAGATGATGCCCTCGAAATCAAATCTAATATGATGGCATCAAGAAACCTGAAAGATAAATTTGATATGGGAAACAAAGAAATCAAGAGATACAGGGAGCAAGGAGCACCCTTTGGATCAAGAAGATCTTTAGAAGACAAAATGGACAATATGGTTAGAATCATCAAAGAACTGTCAAACAAAATATCGAGAATGGAACTAGAACAAGCTAAGAATGAACATTACCCTAGAAAGGAGTTCAGAAAGAATCATAACCCTAAAAACCACCAAAAACAAATTAAGAATGAATATCAAAAGATCCAAACTCCTTTTAAAAGTGAAAACTTTGTAGGAGGACAAGACTTGGAGGATTTTGAGGAGTTAGAAGAGGATATGAACAATCTTGGCGATTACTGTCTACAACCCAACATAACAAGACACTATTATGAAAAGTCTTTGACTAAAGGGTATGGTACCGAGAGTAGAAAGAACAACAATGTTTCGGAAGATTTGACCTATTAGGGAATAGCGGATGGGATAATGGCTGAACTTCACTAGAAATAAAACCTGAGACCTAGAGACAGGGTTTCCGCAACCCTTCTAGTTAAAAAAATATTGTGAAGGTATAAAATTGATGAACCAGTTTAAAAAAGAACTGAGAAATAGACTGAAGGGACTAAGGCCACTAACATCTAGTTTACTAAAACAAAGATAGTGGAAACACCATCCTTGAACATGCAAAAACTAGATACCCCTGTTACCGAAACAAAGGCCCCTCAACCAAGGAAAACTGAAAAGAAAGGGTCGGAGGTTCAAAACATGGAAATCGACAAAACCATTGGAAGTTTCAACCTAGAAAATGAAATCAATAAGATCATAATTCCTATTCCTCTTGTAGAACTGGCTAAAAACACGATATACCGAAAACAAATTGCTAAAATGATTAATTTTTCAGAAAATAAAAGTCGGGCCGATGTTATAAACTTAGAGGATGAAAAACCTAACATAATTTTTGGCCCACACTTTGAAGGTGCCAAAGACATTGTTTCCCCTTTATGAATTACTTTGACCATTCTCGACCATCTTCTCCAAAACTGTATGTTATATTCTGGGGCATCTCACAATGTGATGCCTAAAGCAATCATGGATAGACTTGACCTTGAAATCACCAGGCCTTATGGAGATTTATATTCTTTCGATTCAAGAAAAGTTAAGTGTATAGGTATGATAAAGGACTTAGTTGTAAACCTTGCACAAGTACCTTCAAAAAGTGTTTTAATGGATGTAGTTGTCACAGATATACCCCCAAAATATGTCATTCTCTTGTCCCAATATTGGGGTGCCAAACTTGGAGGTTCCCTTCAAATTGATATGGCATACGCAACAATTCCAGTTTTCAAGGGGCAATTCACGCGGTTGTACAAGGAAACCAGGTTAGCATTTATGGTCAGTGATCCTCTCATCCCAAACAATTATCCTATATATATTCATGATCAGGATTTATGAAATTGTATATTATCTATAGATGATGATGTGGATGCTTGTATAGAAGAAAATTGTACAGAAAATAAAAAACAAAAAGAACAAATAGAAAACGATGTGTATAACACTGGTGTTTGCAAAATGTTTTTTTATGGTGCCTCATCTTGTCTTGGAGTTGGGGCTGGAGTAATTTTTGTGGCACCTAATAACCAATTCGTTATCCCTTTCTCTTATAGGCTTCAATGGAACATAGACCACACCAATAACGTATGTGAATACGAAGCTCTAGTGTCAGGGTTAGAGGTCGTTGGGAAAATGAAAATTAAAAACTTGGAAGTTTTTGGTGATGTAGAGTTGATTGTGAGACAGGTTAATTTCCAGTATCATGCCAAACATCATAGGTTAATGTCATATCAAAATTGTGTTTGGGACCTAATCGAATTTTTTTTCTCCTCTGTTAATGTTCATTTCGTCCTCAGAGCTAAAAATCAACAGGCAAATGCTTTAGCCAAAGAAGCTTTGACTTTCGCACCTCCTACTACTTTCAAACTTAAATATCATATACAAATGAGACATAGAACTTCCATAACCAATAACATACAACATTGACAAGTCTTTGAGGATGATGAAAAACTCCGAAAATTTCTAGAAACGATAGACGAGTTCGCTGAAACCCATGTTGACCAAGAGAACCAAAATGATCCTATTTGGATCATGCAGGAATGGGAGGACCCCCAAGAGTTCTAGGATAAAATCACAAATCACTGGATGTTGGTTTTAAAAAATAATCAGATATCCAAGGGCCTGATTCCCTTAGAAAGGATTTTTAGTCATGATGACATCCCTTTGAAGACTACCTTATAGCCTTAGCTGGAGGAAGTTGGAGATTGCAATATAGGTTCTGATGAGAGTCCTAGACTAGTGAAAGTGTCCAGGTACCTGTCTCCCAAAATCAAGAGTAAATATGCTGAGTTGCTAGAAAATACAAAGATGTTTTTGTTGGAAAATGTTTAACAGGTAGCATATGCTTATCATTGATGGAAAGTACAACAGTGAAGATGGCATGAGTACAGAAATAATGTAACAAATGGGCACCAGAAGTATTTTTGGAAGATGTTGTAGAAAAAGCAAGGAAGATCAACAGAAAGGCAGGCAAGGAAGATCAACAGAAAGGTAGGCAAGGAAGAAGAACAATAGTGTAGGGATAATGGCATGGAAAGATCATAAGAGTAAACTCCATTTTAGAGTTTTGTAGATCGAGACTTGAAGGTGTCGAGAACTTACACATCAAGAATGCGAAATCACAAAGTGGCGAAATTGTGAGAAGATCTGCGTTGTAGAATCTGGGGTAACTACGAAGGACCAATAGCCGTTGGATATGGTGAAGCTGCAAGGCAGACAAAATTGCGAAGTGGTGAAATCGCAATATGCGAATTCACGAAAAGATCCTAACTGTCAATACACCAAAAGACGTGGAACATTGATTTAAGCTCCATTTCAGAGTTTTGCCTATCGCGACTTGGAGTGAAAAGAACCTCCATCTAAGGAATCTCGAGATGTGAATTCACAATGAAATTTGGACCGTCGATTCATTGAGATCATAGACCGTTGATCTCAGCTCTATCTTAGAGCTTTGTGAATCATGACTTGGAGACGCAAGAAACAATACCACAGTACTGCCGAAATCACGATATAATCTGAGCCGTTGAATCATGATCACATCTGGACCATCAATCTGACTCACATCAGCAAACCACATCAGCTAAGAGCACGTGGCACAACCATGCAATGACAAGTGTCAAACTGATTCAACATTTTAGGCACATGCAAGTCACAAATCAGAGTGACAAATGGCAGTTATTCGACACATGTCAATCCATGTGTGATGTTAACAGGTTTACATCACTTCAGAGTTTTAGAAATGAGGAGTTGGAGATGCATAAGAACATTCACCACAGGAATGTCGAAATCACGATTTAATTGTAGCCGTCAGATCAAGGTGCGATCTAGACCGTCGATCTGACTCCATTTCAAAGTTTTGCAAATCACAATTTGGCGAGGCAGGAACTCCTACCATAGGAGTCCCAAAGTTGTGAACCCCAATATCGAGATATACGAAATCACGAAGAGATCAGGACTGTCGAATCACTTAGAATGTGGACCATTGATCCGAATCCATTTCTGAGCTTCAGATATCGGGACATGGAGCATCAAGAGACTCTACCATAGAAGTGTCGAAGCCTGATTTAAAGGCAAGATTAATAAAATGCATCCAATGGTGCAGATAAACTTGAAAGAGATCGGAGGGCTACTAATGCATGACACAATGAAACTGCTAGAAACCATTGATTGTGTCTGCCAAAATATTTGAAGAGACTCTATGTGATCTCCAGAGGAGATGAAGAGTCTCCAAGCTTCATCCAGTGAAGGAAGACAACTCTTAGAGGGATTGACAGGTGGATTAGCATTGAAGTCTATAGCTGAAAATAGAAAGGATAAGCTCGTCGAAGACAGAGAAGATGAAGAGCCTCAACTTCGAGCGAAGCTGATAAATCTAGACAAAACACCCAATGATGATAAATGCGTGGGAAAAACTACCGAAGAAGTTGAAAATTCACAATGATGAAGAGGCAGAGCACTCGATATGTGGAGGAATTTGGCACGGAGTGAGCATGCAGAGGCATTGCGAATATTGCATGCACAAAGACCACAGAGACTATTAGAATGCTGAAAAAAGAAGAGATAAGGGTTGTTGTTGTGCAGTAGAATTGAGGGGTGTGCAAGGAGGAAAAGCGCAGGAGCAGAAATGCATAGTCGAGGAATGGTGCATTCAAGGGATATGGCGCATAGAGCATAAAAGGAAGAAGAACAAAAAGTGCAAGGGGTGTGCAGAAGACACTGATGTAGACAGGGCAGAGCAATGTAACAGAACAACGACAAGGTTGGTAAGCCATTGAATAACTTTATATCACTGTAATAAGTTTTAGTAACAAAGAATTTATAATTGAGGGTGGTTTGGAGGTGCTAGGGAGGACTATTGTCCTCAGAGGTTCAAGTGAGTGCTTGAACATAGGGAGTTGTAGCTTCCATCTGGTTGCAGCCAGAGAAACCAGGGTGGCAGGGTGGTGCAAGGGAGAAATCTTGTTCTCTATTATACAGGTTGGTTCCTGTATGATTGGAAGTTGGTGCTTCCATCTAGTTGATGCTGGAAACACTAAGGGAGTTGGTGCTTCCTTCTAGTTGGTGCTAGAGAAACCAGGGAGTTAGTGCTTCCTTCTAGTTGGTGCTAGAGAAAATAGAGAGTTGGTGCTCTCAACAAGTAGCATATTGAAAAATTGAGTTTATAGCCTCATTATGAGTTGGTGCTCATATGTATGATAATGTAAAGAATGTAACTATTACTTATAATATAAAGAAAAAGAGGTTTTTACCCTGTATGGGTTTCCTCGGGAAATATCTGTCTCTGTGTTTCTCATATATGTGACTAATGTTGAATGTGCCATTGTTTATTTCCCTACATTATTGTGATCATCATTGAGTGCCTTGTAAATATTTTAAAAGAAGCATAAATTGTTTAAGCACGGTAACAACTGATTCAGCCCCCTCCCCCCTCTGAGTTGTCCAACAGTTTCTGCCTAGTCTTATGACGAGTTGAGAACTTATGATACAACCATCATGGAACATAAAATCCCACTAAAACCAGGTGTCAAACCTTTTAGACATAAACTCAAGTAGATTAACCCTATCCTATTATCGGTGTGTTGACGGGCGAAAACGACCGTCCGTCAATTAAGAGAGTGGAACTGGTCCGGGGTTGTCTAACAACCCAAGCCATTTGGAATGGACCACCCTGACGAGTTTAATGACTCCGTTGGCCACCCTAAGGTCTCGTTTGGAAACCAAAGAGAAATGATTTGAGCTAAGAAATCTAAAGGGAAATTAGAAACTAATAAAACAAAGACAAAGAAATAAACTAATAAAGGAAACTATAAACTAACTACACTAATCTAACTATAAATTACTAACTACTTGTATGTACAATATGTTAACTATGA
>JZKD02S1684373.1:48154-68598 GCA_000966675.3 Picea glauca
ATTTAGTAGGAAGTTTAATAGAATTTAGGGTTTGTCTTAATTGATGGGAATTTTGATCATAATTTATTTTTTTTTTTAATTTATTTTAAAAGAATCTAAATTATTAGAATTTAAAAAAAAATAATGAATATAAAATTTTTCTATTTTAAAAGAATCTAAATTATTAGAATTTCAAGAAAAATTAATCGAACAATTAGAAACCTTATTTCACTAAAACAAATAAACTAATAAAAAAAAAATTATTCTCCTTTTAACTCATTATTATTAACCTTCAAAATTAGTTAAGAGATATTGAATCTCATAATTGTCTAAACATTTTTTCACTAAACAAATAAACTAATAAAAAAATTAAATTTATTCTTTTTAACTCATTCTTATTGAGTATGCTCAAAATTAGTTATGAAAGTTGGAAACTCATCATTGTGGATTCAAAACCTTCAAATATCATATACTAAACAAATAAACTAATAAAAAAAAAAATTATTCACTTTTTAACTCATTCTTAGTGAGTATGCCCAAAATTATTAGTTCCGACAGTTGGAAGCTCATCATTGTGAATTCAAAACCTTAAAATATCATAATGATATTTGGAAGTTAATCACTCTCTTCAAAAATCTCGACAAGGGATTTCCTACTAATCCTAAATGTTTCTTAATTATTATTAAATAAATTTATTTATCCATATAATGCTAGTTCATTCTTGAGTACTCAAAATCTATTAAATTTTGCAATGGTGTCCAAAATTTAGTTTTAAATGTACCAATATGAAATTCCAAAAGTGTAAAATCAAATTCCTAAGCTGTTAATATCACATTCCAAAAGTACAAAATCAAAGTTTTAAATGTATCGATTCCAAAAGTATAAAATCAAATTTAGAAAGTGTCAATATCATATTCCAAAAGTAGAAAATCAGAATTTGAAAGTTCCTAAAAGTGTCTATATAAATTCTTAAAATTGAAAAATCATATTCCAAGAATGCAAATATGAACCAATTTTATAGTATTGGAATTTGATATTGGCACTTTTGTAACTAGATTTTGCACTTTAAAACCCACAATTTTGGACTCTATAAACATTGATCTTGTCTTTAAATGAACTTAGACTTGAATTAAACCAAATTTAATGAGATTGGGATGGTTTATCTTGCTACTTTTGAAAACCTAGTGATTCACAGAGGTTAGGCTATTGTGTAATATTCGACATATAAATCTTGAGAAGGTCTTATGGAAGGTTGTTGCCCTTCACCTTAGTCTTGAATGAAGGGTGACCATTACTGCCTATAGATAAGTGGAGGAAAGCTCCCTCGAGTGAGGATCATGGAGGCACCAAGGTGTAATGGTAGAGGCAGGATGAGTATAGGGGTCATGTTAGTCCTTGACTTATCTCTCCCTCTTGGATGGGGTTGGCTCTACTTCTCTCTCGCACTCCACCACCCTGCCTTCTCTAGGAATGAGACCTATAAGGAGTGGATTTTCATCATAGTCACCCATCGAATTATCAGTCCTACTAGCCTAACCATCCCAAGGGAGAGAGGAAAGTTGAGGCATGGCCCATCCTGGTATAGTTTAGTAGCTCGAAAGAGACGAGTGCAATAGCTGGAATGTGCCATGTCCATAGCTCGAACTCAATGCTTGGAGAAGCCAAGAACTCCGCCAATGGCATATGTCGAGGAGGAGATTCTGGAGGAACCCATCCAGGTTCCTCCAGAATCGCTTGTCTTCACAGTTAAGGATGATTTGAAGTTCCCCAACCACAACACAGCAAGAACAAGCACCCAGGCTACCATGGAGGGGGGCATGTGTATAGTTGAGGAGGAATTCCTAGGCAAATTCCTCCACTTGGATTCAAATGCATCAATTTAGGACACCAACAACTAAATTGGGATAGAGGCGGAGGTAGTCAAGGTGGTGGACATGGGAACTACGTAGGAGGAAATGGACGTCGCATTGGAGGGCCACCCAGTATTGTCGCCTCCACTGCTCACTGCGCTTCATAAATTCTACCCTGCTCCGCCACCTTTCTTCAACTCGAAGTAGCTCGAGCTCATCTTTGAGATAAGAAGCTAGATGGCAGACTAAATCCACTGGTACACCCTCATGAGTCAGCGTATCAACATGATTTATGATCCATTCTCGAATGCACCGGAAACCCAACATTGTTTGACCTGTACGAGGCCTTTCGTGCTCCAGCCCAGGGACGACATTTTCACCAAAACTCTGGACGACATACCCCCAGGTGATAATGTGTAATTCTTGGTTCTTTGCTATGGATACCTCACAAAATATATGCCCATCTCTCTGTACTAGAACGATGCAACTTTACAATTGTGTTCTCTTTATTCAATTGGTATTTTATCTTAGATGCCTGGAACTATTCTGTAAGAACATGAATACACCACCTGCTCTAGTTTCCATATGGGAGGGAATATGGTGGATAGCTCTTTCGTCTAAAAGTATCACAATCTACCACCTATTTCAACTTTTTCTAATTTGGCGGAACAGGTGGCAAATTGATGACATGTTGAATTTTTGTACTACAAAAGCACAGTAATAGGAAACACCTTTTTATTTAAAAAACAAAAGTTTAAATAAAGATATAGAAGATTGTAAATCTTCATGTTACACACTCAATATATGATCTGCAACATAAACTTCTTAACATGATCTTCAAGTGTCTCTAATTTGAGTGTAAATCTCTAAATTTTCAAGTGACTCTAATTTGATTGTAAATATTCAAGCTACACATTAATTAGATGACCTGCAAGACAAATTTCTTAAGATGATGTTTAAGGAAATCTAATTTATCTCGGTCAAATTTGGGCAGCAGGAGGTTTGCATGTTTTAGTGAAGGATGTTACTACCTAGGTAGAGTGAAATAATATTTTGTTAACCAAACCATTTGGTGGTTTATCCTATGTTATCTATATCATTTAGTATCAGAACTAAAATCTGAAGACCTAGAGGAAAAAGTGTGGTTTGAAGTGTGAGGAATATAATGTAAGGGTTCAAGAATTTTTTTCAAAGAATAAAAATCCAAGTCATCGAAACTAATTAGGTAGGTATCTTCTTCGATATGGTGAATTAACCTACTAGCTTTTGTATGACTAGGAAATTGATGTACAAGGAGAAATTATCCAATTTGGAAAGCAGAGAACTTAAGCCTACAAGTTCAACTTGACAGTGGGACAAAAAAAATTCTAGGTTATCAAGGTTATCCTTCATTTCCTAGAAGTTAGGTTATGAATTAGGAGTTAGGCTTGGTTCACCTTTACTGGAGTTGGTTAGGTAATGTCTTGTGGTTATTTTTGTTTTTAAGAATCTATGTAGTAAACAATTAAAACTATCAACCATACCAACTATGATACTTTATCCAAAGAAGGTATCTAATTATACATTCTACGTTTGAATAGTAAAATGCTCGAGTGTATGACCAACGTTGCGTTTTATGTTTAAATATTAAATCTTAAATCTTAAACACAATTCTAATCTAAACAGATAATGCAATTGTAAATTACAAGTACCTATATAGGTTTTAAGAACTGGAACCAACGAATATCACTTCTATTAATAAAAAAAGTTTAATGTTTTCTTAATAACATAAATTTCTAAATAAAAAGGAAGATAAAATGTTGAGACTATGTTTAATCATTGTGTCTAACCACTATTGACTTTCAAAATTGTCATCTTTTCACAACCATTCCTTTAAATTTTAAATCCCTTTCTTTCTTACCCATAACCTTGTTTGATTCCATTTTAACGCTTACATGTGGGATTATGTTTGATTCTATTTTAACGATTACATGTGGGATTATGATCAATATTTTTGAATGCATTTATTTTAATATTTTAAGTGAATTTATGATTAAATATTATAAAAATAACATTCTTTCACTTATCTTGGAAACTTGGGTTAGTTTGCTCGTCCTTTTAGGAGACAAAAAAATTCCATAATGGATCCATATTTTAATATCCATGATCTCGGTTCTCATGATGTTTGTGTTAAGTAACAACTATTTAAAATTTTCTCCACAAACAATCTCAATCACCCAGAATGTACTTTAAGAGTTATCATCAATTTATCATGTGCAGTCAGTGGCTACGAGAACTTAAAATTTGGTACTAACATAGATTTTACCACTCTCTTCAAGTCTGTATGGTCAAATTTGAATTTTCTCTTCACCTATTGAATATTTTCTATCGATTTGGGATAAATAATGAAATATCTTTGATGAAGAACAATCATGAAATATTTGTTATCAAATATTTTAGAGATATTCGAGGGAATATTTTTAGAGATATTACTTGCTAATTATTAGAAAATGGTTCTAACTACATGAGATATATGTAGATCTGAATTTATTTTTTGCTATAATAGTTTTTGCATAAATAAGAGTTCCTTCTCGATTGAAAAGAGAGGACTTTTGAAACTGTAAAATGCAGAATGAAACAATCTTACTCGAATGGTGGTAGCTAATCTCTGGGAAGAGATGTGGTGGGTATGCACATTTATCTGAGCCCCTTACAATGAGGCCTTCAGGCCTTTTTAGCATCAAGAAGAAATAATAAAATCCTAGACATCCAAAAACCTAACACTAGGAGATGAAGTGTGAAAAGTCATGTGGGTCCCAATGGGGTAAGTTTGTACATCAACTTCCCAAGGCCATAACTTTTGGATATGATATCCATTTTAGGCGCACGATATCCCATTGGAAAGGTCTATCTTAGGATAAGACATTTTTCCATTACACTCTAAATCTATCTATAGTATGACTATGGCGAGCCCAAAAAACCTTGTTTAATACCTCAAAACGGCCCCAGAAGTTTAGAATCTGAAAAAATAGAAAAAACTCCGAAGATGAAAACTATATGTGAGAGAATTGGAAGAGGTGGGTGGCAACCGATATCCATCTGGATCAATCCTCCACCCTCAGGAAAAAATGTTCTTCATTACATTGATTTCCCCCAACATATGAGGAAATGACTGTTGAATTTTTCCATGGGCGATCCACTTGCCTTTTTGCAGGAATTTCCCCATTTTGAAAAAACGATAAAGTTGAAGCTTTTGTTGGAAAGTACCCTTGACTTGTGTGTCCATCATCGGATCAGTGGATGCATGTTCCATGCAGTCGGGGTTGAGCTTTGTCGGTGTCAACTATTTTTCTATCTCTAGGTGTCCAATAATGGTGGAAACTATGGCCGAAGGAGGTCCACATTAAAGATTGGGTGCAAGCCAAGGAAGGGCTGAATGTTGAGCTCAAAATAAGTGTCACCCACAACCATGGTGACGGTGTAAGGTCCATAGTGGAATGGCTGAAGCTTCCAATGGGTTCCTGTAAGGTGTTTTTTTTTTAAATGAAACAAAAATTTATCGCCCACTTGAAACTTCTGGGAAACCTAGTGTTGATCATGGAATTGCTTGTACTTAGCATTGGACTTCTAAAAAATATCATGAACCTATTGGTGGATGTGTTGGATTCGTTCAATGAACCGAGTGGCTTTTTTGGCTTCGGTTTGACCATGGGACGATTCTTCCTATGTGGATGCAAGGGGTAGTGCATAGTCCATGGGAACCAATTCTTCAAAACCAAACCCCACCTGAAAGGGGTTGTGGTCAGTTGATCTATATATGGCTCTATTTTAACTATGCTAAAAACATGGAAGACTCTCATTCCATGTGCCTCGATGTTTGGAATTGTGCATTCACAAGATGTGCATAGTCATCCTATTGATGACTTCGGTTTCACCATCTATTTGGGGGTAGAAGGTCATGGATTTGGTGATCTTGGTGTCCAGTCGTGACTAGAGGCTCGACCATAATTTTCTCAGGAACTAGTTTTCCCAATATGAGATGGTTGTCTATGCTATCAAAAAATGTACCCACAATCGTTCAAATAATATCTTGGAAGTCGCCTTCGTTGTGATGTTCTTCTTGCAGGAGGCCATAATCGTCATCTTGGAAAATCGATCAATAACCATGAAAACACAGTCATTTGCCTGCTTGTTTGAAGTAAGTACTGACATGTATTCCATTGAGATTGATTCCCAGGGCATGTCGGGAGTAGGAAGAGGGGTGTACATGATTTTTTCCTTAATGGATGGTTTGGAAATGGAGCAGGTCATGTACGACCTCATATACTTGTTGACATCCTATCGAAGTTTTCGCTAATAGAAATGTTGTTGGAATAATGTCACTGTCTTTTCTATGTTGAAGTGTCCTACCACCCGACTGTAGTGATATTCCTAAATTATCTTCGCTCACATGCTTGATGGGACACAGGGATGGCCCAAATGGCACGATAACCCACTCGTCCTGAAGATGGAAATCAATGGCAACTATGTTTTTTCCCAACATATGGTAGGTAGTGTTCATGGTTGAATCTGTTAGGACTGAAATAGAAACCTCATGCGGATGTAAATCCCCATTTGTTTTTATAGAGGTGGTACTCCTCTTTAGATTTTCTTGAGTTTTTTGAATTTTCAAAATCTGGGACTTGACACAAGTTCGTCGTAGTAATTCAAAGACAAATAAATATAGTGAGTAAATAAAATGAAAATGGTTTTTCTTTACTTTAAAGAAAAGTTCCTCAAAACGGACCATGAACCCCACACATCACACGTTTAAAGCAAATAAGAAAAATTTCCTCACATCCATCATAGTTTAAGATAAATATTTCTGATCACATAAAAACAAAAGAGGATGATCCACATGCACAAGAGAAATTTAATAGAGTGGATACATGGGAAGATCAAATAAAGATAATGATAGATCAACCTCAAATAATTTATATTCTTAAAATAGGGTTACAAAGCATAGTCGAGATTGTTCCCAAAGTAGTTCTCTTGAATATTTCAAAAAATATATAGTCTGTTACGTATTCTTGAAAATGTAAATGTGTTTGTCTTAGAGACATGGATTGGGGCTCCCACAGACCATAAAGAAAATAATACAAGAAATAATTTTTTAAAAATAGGACGGTGGGTGGTAGAAGGATCAACAAGACCTGGTAAGAAGAAAAAGGAATTATCTGTCTTGGATTAAACCTTTCTAGTGAACGAGTTGGAATAACTGGATGAAGGACCTAATAAAGAAAATAAGTATGTGATCAAAGTAAACTTACTATGAGGGTCGCTCATTTCTTCATTTACTCATTGATGTCCTTTTATCGTTTTCATCAACAATTACAGGAACCATCTCAATTGTTTCTGATCCTTCATTTGTCAATTTATCGATAGCCTTGTTGAACCATTCCTTGATGTAAAATTTCATATGTTCCACATTGATTTCATTGTATATTTTAATATTGAGAAACTCACCCTCCAAGTCTCAGATATCCATGGAAATTCCATGTAGTACTTCTTCAGTATACCATTTTTTTACAGAGTAATCCACTAACAAGTTATCTGTGGTGTTCTCATCGTAAACAATTATGTGATATAATTTTTCAATTGAAAATACTTTAAAAATGTCAACCTTCTCATTGAACTGTTTTTTTGTTAAGGACAACGAGTTGAGGATCAACTTGGGATCTGGGACTTTGTTAGTGATTACGGCTAGGTCCACCTCCGTGAGCCTTTTGAATAGTTATTCTCTCCTTGTTATGTCTTGGTTGCACATATGAATGATGTTGTTCTAGTTATTTATTTTATCTTTCCAGGAAGAATTCACCTACCTGATCCGACTTGGATAGGGAAAGACCTCCTCCCTTATCTTTAGCTCTGACATGTTGGTAACTTTAATACCAAATGGTACCATAGCATAAAGGTAGAAACATTCTTCATTTTTTAGGTTGGGTTGTAGATATTCTAGGAAGGCATGCACCCTCGATCCAAAAGAAACCATTCTTTTTTAAATTTCCCAAGCTTTTGTAATTAGTGCTATTCTTCCTCTTGTAGAATATTCTTGTTGTTCTTCCTTACAGGAAGTTAATGGGAGATTTCATTTTTTCTTCTTGGGGGGTTCTTGTCACCTCCTCCACCTGAACTATTGTTGATTACCTTTTTGGATGGGTAGGTCACTGGAGAACTGCTCTGAGGTGTTGAAGTCTTGGGAGTAATAGTTGGGGACTAGGCACTCTTCTCACTAAGACCTTTTCCTCTCTGTTTATACAATTCATTGGTAGTGATTATTGTCTCTAAGTCATCAACAATGCAGGTAGGATCTCCCAGTTTATTATCTTCTTCTCCTAGAACTCTATCGATAACTAAACTGCTAAAATCCATTGTTAACATATGTTCCACAAAGATTCCATTAGGGTCAAACCCTCTAATATTTTCAGTATACTTGAGATTCAATTTTTGGAATTGGTTTGCGAATTCATCAATTTTGTTCATATTTATGAATACAAAATCCCCAACTTTCCAAGACAAAGGTATGAATTGTTTTTATTCGTTTTTCATGAAAAAAGTGCAACCAAAAGTTGTATAACCAAAAGTGCATTTTGTTAGATATATGGCATGGAAGAAACTAAGGATTTTCCTTAGAACGAAAATCTTGATAACGTCCTAATCTTCCATTTGCTTCAAAGTTCCCTTTTTGTCTAGAAATTTACTGGCCTGAGTGGATATTCATCGGGTATCCTTTCCGAACAACAATTTTTTAAGAAAAAATACAAAGTCATTGAAAACTTCATAAAAAATGTAGGGAAGCTTTGTGCCTCCACAAATCTTGATACCAAAAGGTCATGGGGTCAAATTCACAATTCACCTTCTTGCATATAGACAATCTCAGGAAATGAAAGAAATGTGCTATTGCGAAAA
The DNA here is from genome assembly GCA_000966675.3 of Picea glauca. Lineage (NCBI taxonomy): Eukaryota > Viridiplantae > Streptophyta > Pinopsida > Pinales > Pinaceae > Picea > Picea glauca. The sequence continues at coordinate 56,911 of JZKD02S1684373.1, forward strand.
CCAAATAAGAAGACATAAATAATTTCTTATGATTTTTATACAGTGAAAATTTGGAAGAGATTTCAATGGAAATCAACTTCCCCCAATCGAAAGTGACTTTCTCCTTAAAAATAAAATATAAGATGTAAAGAATCATATGAGATATACTAACAATATTTTCTTGGCCTGTAACTCTGGTGAATAATAAGGTAATTTCCCGAAATGAGTTTTTGAGCAAGATGACATGTGATCTAGTAATATCTTCAGGGATGGTCGTGGGATTCGCCAATAATTCAGGTAAGAGATCCATCTCGTTGTCGTGTTTTTTCAATAAGTGTCTGCAATCTTCACCTTCGAAGCTGAGTGTTGGCTCTGGGAGTCTCAACATTTTACAGAAGACTTGAGTGAAAGAGAGACGACAGAATGGTATTGGAGTTGAATCATCCACTGGTTTGGTATATACATCTCAGTGCACTAGGAAACCAACTCCTTGTAGTAAAAAACTTCAGGAACGCAACCTGCACGAGTAATTTCGAGTGTCCAAATTACTTCATTATAAGAAGAAGGGGATGAATAATAAGAGTACGCTCTAGACCACTGAAAATTTTGGTCCTTTTGTCAAAAAATGTTCAAAGTATCTTTGTAGAAATTTTGTCAAGCTGCTTCTTCCATAAGTTGACGGGAGCGTTCTTTTGATCCACATAATAATTGAAATGAGGACTTGGGAGATATAATATAATCTTCCACAAATCATGCTTTAATGTGGTTTCATGAGAAATCTCCTTGATCACTACGCCTATTAATGACAATATTTATAGGACCTCCACAATGAGTTATTAGCATTAAACCATACTAAATGTGTATTGGGAAAACTACTAAGGTGGCAGGGATGGACGTGAGAAAAGAGGATTTAGGATTTTTGTAAGTCCGCGAAGCCAGGAACCCACGAACACGTGATTGCAGAATGTCGCAAATTGGATAAGTATTGTGATGCGGTCGGACGAACTCAACATGGGAGAAATGAGATACTTGGAAGCTCGAGGAGTCCAATGGTCAAAATGTAGATAACGGATATTTTAGATGAAAAATGTGTATCATGGAACATGGGATATGAGAGTTTTACCTCGCCAACCCGGGAACCCACAACTGCAGAAACAAATAAGTATGGGATAATGTGGTGGTCGGTCGGACTCAATATGTGAGAGTTTGGATTGAAGATGAGGATTTGAGAGTCCTCCAACCTGGGAACCTGTGAACCCGTCATTTTGAAAAAATGACTAAGTATAAAATCTACAAAGGGAGAAAATAAGGGAAAAAAGGAAAAGGGAAAATTGGATAAGTATAGAACAGGGAAAAGAAAGGGAGAAAAGAAGTTGGGAAAATAAAAAAGGGGAGGGAAATTTTGTAAGCGTAATTGATCTCAACAACAGGATCCAACATTTGGATGATAACCCCCTGTGGGTTGTCAAGAATAAAAAATATCTTGTGACCGAGCGATTCCGCCCATTGTGTTATGGAGTTATAGTAAGAATATACAAACTGAAAAAATAAAATTATGTAAAATAAGAATGAGAAAGTTCGAGGAGAAGAAACCTTTGAAATGTTCCTTGTTGATAGGAAGCATTAATATTTTACCCTTCATTTCTTGGAGCATATAGGATTTAAAACCCAATATCTTCTCGACGACGTATGGTCCAATCCATACTACTTCAAACTTTGTATGCATGGACAATTTATCCTTGTCCTTGTTCCAAAGTTTCACCATCTCTCCCTTCTATACATTATTTACACTTATGCTCTGATCAAATTATGTTTTGATGCTTTGCTGCCTCTAAGAAGTTTAATTCAGGGATTTTCATTTTTCCTCTTCCAACTTCAAAACTGTTTGATTCTCCTTTGGATGGGTGAATTGTCTTCCATATCTTTGGTATTAACCATAGAGATCAATGAATTGAACTCGAGTCTAATAATATTTTTTTATTTCTTCCCATAAACCAATAGATATGGAGACATCACGGTGCTATCCTTTGGATTCGTTATGCTTGCCCATAATGCATCCGTCAGCTTCAGATGCAAATTCCTTTGGTTCTTGTCAATGATTTTCTTCACTATTCACACAAGTGTTTTTTGTGTGGATTCGGCAAGGCCATTACCTTGTGGATAATAATTCAGTGATTGACCCATGATGATTCCATATTCTCGATAAAACTCTATAAACTTCGACCCAATCAAAATCGAACCATTGTATGCGATAAATTTATCAAGAACACCAAATATCGATAGAATACTGTCTTTGAGGAATTTAATCATCTCTTTAGAATACACCTTCTTTAATGCCACCGCCTCTTTCCATTTCATGAAATAATATGTACCTGTGAGGATGCACATATGCCCTTTTCTATTCTTTGGATTAATTGTCCTGACAACATCGAGTCCCCATTGGCATAATGTTTGCTCCACAATTACGGGTTGTAAGGGCATTGCAGATCTCTTCATCTTTCCTGAAAGATGCTAGTAGGACACACATTTCCTTATCATGGAATACGAGTCTATGAACATTGATGGCCAGTAGAATCCAACCCTTATTATCTTGTGGCCGGTGTAAGTAGGGGAAAATTATCCACATCATATTCCTTAATGGAATTTTCTTATCAGTTCTCAGCCTTTATTTTCATCAACACATCTCACTAGTATACTGTCATAATTTCTCTTGAACAGTATGTCAGCAATCAACACATATTGGTTCACCTTAATCTTTAATGTTCTTCTCTCCTTTGATTTCATGGTGACAGGAAACTCCCCTAACCTTAAGTAAAATATAATTTTTTTGTACCATTCTGAATCAACTAATGGTTCTCCGACTAATATTGAAATCATCCCTTTGACTGAATCTCCATTCGTGATGATCTTTCATAAACCTTGTCCTTTGATTTCCTTTAAAGTTTTAATCTTGATATCATATTATTGTATCTTTTCCAACCATTTATTCCATTTTCCTTCTCTCAATTGTTGATTTAGAAGCATCTTCATTGGTGATGAAAGAACATAAGCAATAATATGGGATTTTAATATATACGTCTGAAAGTGCGCTACTTCTTTTACAATATCCAAGGCTTGCTTCTCCAGTTTTCAATACCTCAACTCATAGTCGTGTAGGGTTTTTCTCATAAAAATGATTGGGAGTTCTTCTCCTTTGTAGTCAGGAACAAATCTTCGCACAAAATTGATTTTTCCGAAGAAATAATGGACACCATTAATGGATGTGAGGAGGTTGAGCTCATTTATTTCTTTAACTCTTTCGAGGTCTATGTAAATCCATTCCTTGCATAAAATATGGTCCAAACATTTCCTTGAGTCACCGTGAAAAATAATTTTTTTGGATTTAGAGATAGACCATATAGTCTACATCTTTCAAAAACCTTTCTGAAATGATGGATGTGCTATCCCTTTTTTTTTTAATGCACCGTCAAGTAATCTTGATAGTCTTCCATAGACTTTCCTATCAACTTGATGAATGCATTAACCCATTCAATGCATGAGCCATGGCCCTTTGGAAATTGGATCCAACATTCTTCAAACCAAAGGGTGTCTAGCATATGCTTCTGTCTCCCACGGTGTGATAAATGGTGTCTTTTCCCTGTCTTCCTCGGTCACCAAGACATGGTTATACCTAGAAAAACCATCCAACATGGACATGAATGCCAATCCAGTAACTTTTTGTAGAATAAACTCCATAATAGGTAAAGCAAAATTATCCTCTATGCTTGCTTTATTAAGGTCTCTGAATTCAACACACATCCTCATCCAAATGGATCTTGAAAGGCTCAATACTTAAAGTTCTCATATGCTCAATAAAATGACATTATCGTGAACTTATCGTTGTAATATTTCTGGTGGCACAAACGGATCGAAAAATGGAGTATGTATGCAAAAGTTATCGCAATTTGAAGTTTGGGTCAAACAGGTAAAAATTCAACTGGTCAAGGGACACGTGGCATCGTCAGCGTGTAACACATGGAAGATTCTAAATTCAACAAGTGAAATCCATCAAGTGATCACATGTGGTATCACTAGGTCATGAAAAGTGCCAAGGGTTCATGATGACAAGTGTCAAAGTTTTGATAGTCCATGTGGCAAAAGATTGGCCAACCATGGACTGACACATGGTCCAATCCAAGGGTGACACATGCCATCTTGACATGCCATCATGGTCAAGATCCGCGAGCTGCATGTGAATAGCTTAGACCAGATTACAGACTAACCATAACGTAGCTGAGGCAGTGCCGCAAAAGTGGAGATCCCCTCTCGCATGTTGAACCCCACAATGCCCATGCGAGGATAGGTTGTCTCAATGTAGAAGAAACTGTCATTGGAAAAAACCATGTGATTGTTCCAGATGGATTGATTTACCACTAATCTCTCTTGCAGGTGTCTCGCGGTTCTCCATGATTTCTCAGAGGAATCGTAGATTTCGACTACTGGTCCCCATCCATTAATCTGGATGCCGCGTGATCTGCCCACTGCCACCACTCTGTATGTCTCGCCCTCTGCGTCCTGGAAAATGCCCTGGGCCAAGATGGTCGTTATGGATGACATGGCAGGGAGTCTAAATGACCTCCTTGTGAGAGGATTGCAGACAATATTTTTGGGGGGTAAATGAAAACTGCGGCGGAAGGCCATGGTGGGTAAATAAATACGGCGGCTGAGGGTCACCAAGAAAAGACCTGCTATCGAACCATAGAAATGAAAATATTTACCTCTATTTTGTGGCTTTTCGTCATCAAGAAGAAAGGAAAAGGAGGGGCAAGTCTTCCAAGTCTGCGTGGAGAAGCAGTATGCCGGGAAAGGCAGTCGCAAGTCGGGATTGTAGAAAATTAGCATCGATCTCTTGTTGCGTGGATGATCTTTCATCCATTCCATTCCTTTCACAAACTGCGACATCTGCATAGACATTCAAGGGACAACCATGACAATGTTTCCTCTTTTAAATGGTCGGGCAAGTTAGACCAACCATTTGAGCACTCCTATTCTACCATTTTAATTGACTAAATTTAAACCTAACAATATCTGAGAATTCTACTAATATAGAACCTGTTAGACCAACCATTCAAGAACTCCTGGTCCGGCAAGTTAGACCAACCATGTTTCCTCTTTTAAATGGTCCGGCAAGTTAGACCAACCATTCGAGCACTCCTGTTCTACCATTTCGATTGACTGAATTTAAACCTAACCTGATCAATATCTGAGAATTCTGGGAATACAACACCTGCTAGGAATCTCTGAGAATGCTGGGAATACAACACCTGTTAGGAATATCTGAGAATTATGGGAATACATCACCCCTTGCTTTTACTTAGAGGCACATTATAATGGAGTATCATTTCTTACATGTAATTAATGGCACAATACCCGACGCTACCAAAACCATCACTTTTGACTTAAAATGGATTTAATTCATTTACTCTCACCTAGTCAAGTTTAACTCAACATTCCCCCTTTAAACTTGACTTGGGTAATTATCCTATCCTACCCCACTCAAAGTTTAAGTATTCTCCCTATCACCTAGGTTCTAGGTTAAGGGAATCAGGTATGTGATTCTCCCGTAAACTTATGCCCATTTACATGTAATTCTCCATTATAATAATAATACTTTTTAAAATTTATTTAGTGTTGTAATTGGATTTGAGATTCTTTTGATCGTTAAGAGGTTTGACTCTTTAATCAAAGTCAACAATTTACCCTATTTACATAAATGAAGTAATATAACCTACATTTTTCATTAAAGTTTCTAAAAATTTAATAATAATAATAATAATAATAATAATAATTTTTAATTTCCAAAAAATAAAATTAATTTAAAACATTAAAAGAAATGTTGTAATTATAGTATGAACATTTTTTAGGACTCTCTTATTTTGTGGAGATTTGGCCCCTTAATCAAAGTTTACAATTAATCTTATTTACCATAAGGAGAAGTAACTTAACCTTAATATTTTTCATTAAAGTTTCTAAAAATTTAATAATAATAATAATAATTCAAAAAATATATATTTTTTTAATTTTCAAAAAATAAAATTAATTTAAAAGTTTTAAAAAAAGTGTAATTATAGTATGAATTTTTTTTTTCAACTTAGTGGGTCACATCACATTGAATAGAGTAATTAAGTTGTGAGATAGTTGGTCATGAGATTTAATACAAGATATATTAAGTGAAATTATTTTCCAAATTTAGTAGGAAGTTTAATAGAATTTAGGGTTTGTCTTAATTGATGGGAATTTTGGTCTCCCAGGTGTAGGACAGTCGGTGGCGGAGTGTGTTGTTAAGCCACTCTTTGATGTTAAAGTCACCGGTTCGAAACCTGCGGGGACAAAAAATCCAACCATGTTAAGGGTTGGTGTGACTTAGGACGGGTGCGATCCCCGCACAAATTAACAAACAAACAAAAAATTGATGAGACTTTTGATCATAATTTTTTTTTTAATTTATTTAAAAAAAATCTAAATTTTTAAAATTTTAAAAAAATTAATGAATATAAAATTTTTCTTTCAAAATTTTTAATTTATTTTAAAAGAATCTAAATTATTAGAATTTCAAGAAAAATTAATCGAACAATTAGAAACCTTATTTAAATAAACTAATAAAAAAAATTTATTCTCTTTTTAACTCATTATTATTAACCTTCAAAATTACTTAAGAGATATTGAATCTCATAATTGTCTAAACATTTTTTCACTAAACAATTAAACTAATAATAAAAAAAAATTATTCTTTTTAACTTATTCTTATTAAGTATGCTCAAAATTAATTATGAAAGTTGGAAAATCATCATTATGGATTCAAAACCTTAAAATATCATATACTAAACAAATAAACTTATATATATATAAAAAATTATTCACTTTTTAACTCATTCATATTGAGTATGCCCAAAATTAGTTATGACAATTGGAAGCTCATCATTGTGAATTCAAAACCTTAAAATATCATAACGATATTTGGAAGTTCATCACTCTCTTCAAAAATCTAGACAAGGGATTTCCTACTAATCCTAAATGTTTCTTAATTATTATTAAATAAATTTATTTATCCATATAATGCTAGTTCATTCTTGTGTACTCAAAACTTATTAAATTTTGCAATGGTGTCCAAAATTTAGTTTTAAATGTACCAATATGAAATTCCAAAAGTGTAAAATAAAATTACTAAGTTGTTAATATCACATTCCAAAAGTACAAAATCAAAGTTTTAAATGTATCGATTCCAAAAGTGTAAAATCAAATTTATAAAGTGTCAATATCATATTTCAAAAGTAGAAAATCAGAATTTGAAAGTTCCTAAAAGTGTCTATACAAATTCTTAAAAGTGAAAAATCATATTCCAAAAATGCAAATATGAACCAATTTTATAGTATTGGAATTTGATATTGGCATTTTTGTAACTAGATTTTTCACTTTAAAACCCACAATTTTGGACTCTATAAACATTGATCTTGTCTTTAAATGGACTTAGACTTGAATTAAACCAAATTTAATGAGATTGGGATGGTTTTTCTTGCTACTTTTGAAAACCCAGTGATTCATAGAGGTTAGGCTATTGTGTAATATTCGACATATAAATCTTGAGAAGGTCTTATGGAAGGTCGTCGCCCTCTACCTTAGTCTTGAATGAAGGGTGACCATTATGATGCAGGAGCATCTCCCACGACAAGCGAGCCAGCGCGGAATGCAAGTGGACAACTGGACAAGCCAGCACAAATTTTTGAAAAGACCTTGAAACTGTTGCGCGAACATTAATGAAGAGATTTAATGAAGCACACTTGTAATTGTAATCAAACCTTGAGCATCCCGCTCTCGTCTGAAGTAGATAGATGCATTTAATATAGTTAATGCAGGTAGATAGATTTTAATTCTAGACTAGACAATTGTAGAGCGCAAGAGGGAAACGGGATATAGACATCCTCATTGTGCATTGTAAGATAATTGAAGCTGAGGAAGAACAAGAGCATGCAAAGAGCTATGTAGAAACACCCATGTACGGACAATTGAATTAATAGAAAGCTTGGATTCAATTTCATGGTTTGTGCTGTTCTTTGTGCATTGATGTTGATATACTCATGAATGTTTTCTTCTAGTTATACATTTGCTTTTATATGTTGTGTATATGATTTCATGTTTGAATTGAAGTCTGAGTGGGTGAGGGAATGAGTTTCAATTGTTTCTCTACTTGAGCCAGAGACTTCCTGCAAGGAGTGCAGTCGAAGTGTCCGCAAGGAGTGCATTGACAGAGGGTTCAGATAGAGATAGCTTTTGTTCTCATTCATCCCAGGGGTGAAAGTTGGCAGAGTCGAAGGGATTTCATCACTTAACCATGTTGAAGGGTTGTCGTAAGGAGTGCGCACAAGGAGTCTTTTCTAAGACTCAGAGTCATAGAAAAGCTCAGGAAGGATAGGCCTTTGAGTTTAGTATCAGAGATTGCGTAGACAAGTTGGTCCTTGAGGGTTGGCAAGAGGCGTTGTGAGAGTTGCGCATAGGCGAATGAGTTCCGTGGAGATTCGTAGGATTCATCAAAAGGATAGACGGTCGGTATTCTCCGAGGAGAATTAACGACATTCCGTGAGTCGTTAGATCTCGTAGAGGTGCAAGGGAGATACGACGTCATATTCTCTAGAGGTTTGAAGCTTAGGTGGGGCAGAGCTGTTGATCAGAACCACGAGGGTCGTTGGATCCACACGTATATCGTGGATCGGGGTTTCGTGGATTGAAACTCAAATTTCTTGAAACGAGAATCACGATATTGCGATACGCGATATCCCGACGGTTACAGAGACAATGTGGGGCCACAAGGGTTAGAGTGGAGGACAGGTGGCACATCGTATCGGAGTTCAGGGAAAGAAAAGTCCCGAAAAGTTGAACATTAGGATTTGCGATTCCGCGAAGTCTGAAATCTCGACGAGGGGACGGGACCGTTGAAAAGTCAAGGCCATGAGCTCATCAGAGTTTCATCATATTGGGACTCGGGAGTCAGAGAACCAAGTTGCTTGACACCGCGAGTGTCGAGATCCCGATAAAGGAAATCCTGACAAGGTAAAGGAAGGGGTCAACGTTGACTTGTATCGGCGTTCGGGGATTCAAGGGTTCGACGTTCGACCATTGACCTCACGATAGTGTGAAGTTTGATTTCCCGATAGAGAAAGGGAGATCCCGTGAAGGATTACTGTGGGTGCAGATTTCCCCGATAGGGAAATAGAAGAACCTTGGTGTTCTTCGGGGCGAGGAAAGAGGAGATCCTATGAGCGAGTGTGCCTGCGGGTGCGGCTATGTCACATTACTGCCTATAGATAAGTGGAGGAAATCTCCCTTGAGTGAGGATTATGGAGGCACCAACGTGTAATGGCAGAGGCGGGATGAGTATAGGGGTCATGTTAGTCCTTGACTTATCTCTCCCTCTTGGATGGGGTTGGCTCTACTCCTCTCTCGCACTCCACCACCCTGCATTCTCTAGGAACAAGACCTATAAGGAGTGGATTTTCATTGTAGTCACCCATCGAATTATCAGTCCTACTGGCCTAACCATCCCAAGCGAGAGAGGAAAGCTGAGGCACGGCCCATCCTGGTATAGTTTAGCAGCTCGAAAGAGACGAGTGAAACAACTGGAATGTGCCTTGTCCATAGCTCAAACTCAATGCTTGGAGAAGCCAAGAACTCCGCCAATGGCATATGTTGAAGAGGAGATTCTGGAGGAACCCATCCAGGTTCCTCCAGAATCAATTGTCTTCATAGTTAAGGATGATTTGAAGTTCCCCAACCACAACACAGTAAGAACAAGCACCCAGGCTACCATGGAAGGGGGCACGTGTATAGTTGAGGAGGAATTCCTAGGAAAATTCCTCCACTTGGATTCAAATGCATCAATTTAGGACACCGACAACTAAAATGGGACAAAGGCGGAGGCAGTCAAGGTGGTGGATATGGGAACTACGCAGGAGGACATGGACGTCACGTTGGAGGGCCACCAAGTATTATCGCCTCCACTGCTCACTTCTCTTCATAGATTCTGCCCTGCTCCACCACCTTTCTTCAACCCGAAGTAGCTCGAGCTCATCTTTGAGATAATAAGCCAAATGGCAGACTAAATCCACTGGTACACCCTCATGAGTCAGCGGATCAACATGATTTATGATGCATTCTCGAATGCACCAGAAACCCAACATTGTCTGACCTGTGTGAGGCCTTTTGTGCTCCAGCCCAGTGATGACATTTTCACCAAAACTCCGGACGACATACCCCCAGGTGATAATATGTAATTATTTGTTCTTTTCTATGGATACCTCACAAAATATCTGCCCATATCTCTGTACTCGAATGATGTAACTTTACAATTTTGTCCTCTTTATTTAGTTGTTATTTTATCTTAGATTCCTGGAACTGTTCTGTAAGAACATGAATATGCCACCTGCTCTGGTTTCCATATGGGAGGGAATATGGTGGATAGCTCTTTCGTCTAAAAGTATCACAGTCTGCCACCTATTTCGACTTTTTCTAATTTGGCGAAACAGGTGGCAAACTGATGACATGTTGAATTTTTGTACTATAAAAGCACAGTAATAGGAAACACCTCTTTATTTTAAACAAAAAAAGTTTAAATAAAGATATAGAATATTGTAAATATTCATGTTACAGACTCAATATATGATCTGCAACATAAACTTCTTAACATGATCTTCAAGTGACTCTAATTTGACTGTAAATCTCTAATTTTTCAAGTGACTCTAATTTGATTGTAAATATTCAAGATACACATTCATTAGATGATCTGCAACACAAATTTCTTAAGATGATGTTTAAGGGAATCTAATTTATCTCGGTCAAATTTGGGCAGCAGGAGGTTTGCATGTTTTAGTGAAGGATGTTACTACCTAGGTAGAGTAAAATAATATTTTGTTAACCAAACCATTTGGTGGTTTATCCTATGTTATCTATATCATTTAGTATCAGAACTAAAATCTGAAGACCTAGAGGAAAAAGTGTGGTTTGAAGTGTGAGGAATATAATGTAAGGGTTCAAGAATTTTTTTCAAAGAATAAAAATCCAAGTCATCGAAACTAATTAGGTAGGTATCTTCTTCGATATGGTGAATTAACCTACTAGCTTTTGTATGACTAGGAAATTGATGTACAAGGAGAAATTATCCAATTTGGAAAGCAGAGAACTTAAGCCTACAAGTTCAACTTGACAGTGGGACAAAAAAAATTCTAGGTTATCAAGGTTATCCTTCATTTCCTAGAAGTTAGGTTATGAATTAGGAGTTAGGCTTGGTTCACCTTTACTGGAGTTGGTTAGGTAATGTCTTGTGGTTATTTTTGTTTTTAAGAATCTATGTAGTAAACAATTAAAACTATCAACCATACCAACTATGATACTTTATCCAAAGAAGGTATCTAATTATACATTCTACGTTTGAATAGTAAAATGCTCGAGTGTATGACCAACGTTGCGTTTTATGTTTAAATATTAAATCTTAAATCTTAAACACAATTCTAATCTAAACAGATAATGCAATTGTAAATTACAAGTACCTATATAGGTTTTAAGAACTGGAACCAACGAATATCACTTCTATTAATAAAAAAAGTTTAATGTTTTCTTAATAACATAAATTTCTAAATAAAAAGGAAGATAAAATGTTGAGACTATGTTTAATCATTGTGT
>JZKD02S1684373.1:74421-85597 GCA_000966675.3 Picea glauca
ACACACATTTCCTTATCATGGAATACGAGTCTCTGAACATTGATGGCCAATAGAATCCAACCCTTATTATCTTGTGGCCGGTGTAAGTAGGGGAAAATTATCCACATCATATTCCCTAATGGAATTGTCTTATCAGTTCTCAGCCTTTATTTTCATCAACACATCTCACTAGTATACTGTCATAATTTCTCTTGAATAGTATGTCAGCAATCATCACATATTGGTTCACCTTAGTCTTTAATGTTCTTCTCTCCTTTGATTTCATGGTGACAGGAAATTCCCCTAACCTTATGTAAAATATAATTTTTTTGTACCATTCTGAATCAAGTAATGGTTCTCTAACTAATATTGAAATCATCCCTTTGACTGAATCTCCATTCGTGATGAGCTTGCATAAACCTTGTCCTTTGATTTCCTTTAAAGTTTTAATCTTGATATCATATTATTGTATCTTTTCCAACCATTTATTCCATTTTCCTTCTCTCAATTGTTGATTTAGAAGCATCTTCATTGGTGATGACAAAACATAAGCAGTAATATGGGATTTTAATATATACGTCTGAAAGTGCGCTACTTCTTTTACAAGATCCAAGGCTTTCTTCTCCAGTTCTGAATACCTCAACTCATAGTCGTGTAGGGTTTTTCTCATAAAAATTATTGGGAGTTATTCTCCTTTGTAGTCAGGAACAAATCTTCACACAAAATTGATTTTTCCGAAGAAATAATGGACACCATTTTTGGATGTGAGGAGGTTGAGCTCATTTATTTCTTTAACTCTTTATAGGTCTATGTAAATCCATTCCTTGCATAAAATATGGCCCAAACTTTTCCTTGAGTCACCATGAAAAATATTTTTTTTGGATTTAGAGATAGACCATATAGTCTACATCTTTCAAAAATCTTTTTGAAATGATGGATGTGCTATCCCTTTTTTTTTAATGCACCGTCAAGTAATCTTGATAGTCTGCCATAAAATTTCCTATCAACTTGATGAACGCATTAACCCATTGAATGCATGATCCACGGCCCTTTGGAAATTGGATCCAACATTATTCAAACCAAAGGGTGTCTAGCATATGCTTATGTCTCCCACGATGTGATAAATGGTGTCTTTTCCCTATCTTCCTTGATCACCAAGACATGGTTATACCCAGAAAAACCATCCAACATGGACATGCATGCCAATCCAGTAACTTTTTGTAGAATAAACTCCATATTAGGTACAGGAAAATTATCCTCTATGCTTGCTTTATTAAGGTCTCTGAATTCAACACACATCCTCATCCAAATGGATCTTGAAAGGATCAAAACTTAAAGTTCTCAAATGCTCAAGAAAATGACATTATCGCGAAGTTATCGTTGTAATCTTTCCGGTGGCACAAACAAATAGAAAAATGGAGTATGTATGCAAAATTTATCGCAATTTGAAGTTTGGGTCAAACAAGTAAAAAGTCAACTGGTCAAGGGACACGTGGCATCTTCAACATGTCACACATGGAAGATTCTAAATTCAACAAGTGGAAGCCATCAAGTGATAACATGTAGTATCACTAGGTCATGAAAAGTGGCAAGGGTTCATGATGAGAAGTGTCAAAGTTTTGATAGTCCATGTGGAAAAAGATTGGCCAACCATGGGCTGACACATGGTCCAATCCAAGGGTGACACATGTCATCATGGTCAAGACCTTAAAAAATTCAAATTGATATTGTTGGACTCCATGGGATTTGATCCCATGACCTTCCTCTTCAAATGTCTTAAGCACTATGAGCTAGCCACAAAGGGAAAATTACTACTTTAGTGAAAAAACCCACTTTTCATAAATTTAAACTTAAGCACCTTTTCCAGCTAATGGAGGTTCACCCCTTAGAACTAGGCCAATTGGCCCTCATATAACCACAGAAAGGGGGTGTGCGCCCTAATTGGGGGATTAAGCATATTTTTTTCCAAATTTTTGGTTTTGGTCACAGTCACGACAAGGTCCTAGTGGCCTCTCGATCCTCTCCTCACCCTCCATTACCGCCTCCTCTAGTCCCACCAAATTCACTGGAGATCACACCAGGCGAGAAAGATAACTCTTCCAGTCGGCCTCACCTTGGAGCGACACCAAATCTCCTAGGGCCACAACCAGGGCCTCACTCTTGTTCTGACTCAGTACCAGACTCACAATTGGAGGAAATCATCATTATCCTGCAAGGTTTGGTCTTTGAGTTGCAACAAGGCCTAGACAACCTCCAGTTTCGAATGGAGGTCATGGATGGAAAGGCCTCAACGCTTCTGCAAATGCTCTCCACTTTGCAGGGGGTTTACCACTCTACACCAGGAGCAGGTGAAGCCACAACGGAAGGAAACAGAGGTGACTCAAGGAATGGAGGAGAAGATGCTACAGGGGTTGGTGACGAAGACGGTCCTAGCCTTTCCATGCACGTGGCCATGGATGAGGGAGGTACAATTGATGAAGAGGAAGTGTCTGGCGACGACGTCGACGAAGAAACGACCATGCATGAGGCCATGGAAGAGAGTGACACATTGGTCGAAGCCGAAAGGGAGGGGGTCGACACTGGTGCTTCCATGCACGAGCACACGAACTGGGGGAGGACAATTGTCGAAGAGGAATCTGTGGACCCAACGACCTTCGCCACCTCCTAGTTCGCGTGGTCATGCTTCAAGCCAACTGCATGACCAGCATAGGTGCCCTCATGTCATTTTATCCAAATGTTTGACTTTCTTTTGCCTCATGGAGGCCAGGACCAGGCTTGATATGCTTTTTATTTGTTTAAGTTTTTTTGTTTAAGTTTTATCATTTCTAAGACTGGTAGCTTAAAACGTTTGCCTTTACTATTACTGGTTGGTTCATCTAGTTTCCCCTTGGGGCAGTTCAGTTATTATAGTCCGAACCTCTCGATGACTTTTTAACTGATTTTTTGAAAAGATTTTTTATACCACTCTTACTTACAAAAAAAACACAAATTTCTCAAAATACTGAAATAGTTTATAAATAAAAAATAACGAAATAATTTATAAATAAATTAAAATACAAATATACATAATAATTTATTATGTTTCACATAAATATTGATATAATCTCATAAACCAAACAACAATCAAAGGAAAGGAAAGGTTTGATCATCTTTTCATATTCTCCACATAAAATTAAGAAAGATTAAAATAAAAATATAATATAATTAATTATATATATATATAACATTCAAAGTTTAACAACTTCCTTAAATAAGTATTTAAATGCTATTTTAACAAAGAAAATTACTCTTACAATAATTTACAAAGATAAAACAACAAAAACCAATTTCTATTTGGATGAACCTGCAGCTAAACATAAATGCCCTATTATACTAGATTTAATTCCCCATTATACTAGATTTAACTTTACGACTTTAATTTTACAACTTTAAACATCCACTAAAAGCAAAACAACCTTTGATACAATATGAAAACCGAAAAAACATATACAAAACAATCAACCTTTCCTCATTTAAAAACAGTTTACCATTGACATGGGACTGGTTTTGTATACAAAAATAATGCGTTGACATGGCATTGGTTTTGTATACAAAAATAATGAACTGAAAGAAATTTTAAAAGCAATTTACCATTGACATGCAACTGCTTTTGTATTCAAAAATAATGACCTGGAACAGTTTACCATTGACATTGCACTGCAAAAATAATGACCTGAAAGAAAATATTACAGAGATTCTGAACAATCATATGCAAAACCATTAACGTTTCCTGCATCTTTTGCAAAGAAACATATCTTGCATGAGAGAAATATGACCTAAAAAGGTGTAATAGCCACACACAACCCATTTCACTGAAAGCAACTACCAATACAAATGTACTTGGAAAGCTTTGTGGGGCACCTTCGTGGTGGAGGCTTCGTTGACTCACCTTCAGGCTTCATGTCAGGTCTGGGTTCAAAGGCCATGGTGCAGTGAAAAGGCCCGGTGAAAGGACAGTTTGGACGCCAACTCCATGAACCTTTACGGATATCGTAAATAAGCACCTCCTTACTTGTCGAATACGGTCTGAAGTACAGAAAAACACCAATTCCCGCGCATTTAAACGGCTCATCGCGATAATGGCGAAACCTTACAAATTCAATTTGAATATGCGGAGGCATCCTTGCAATTTCGTTCCATGAGGAATCCCTGTCCTTCACTTTCGTAAACTCCTTCATTACATTTTCAATCCTCCTGTTGACTGCGATCCCTGCGATTAAGATCCACGAGCCGCATGTGAATAGCTTAGACAGTCTGAATAGATTACAGACTGACCGTAACGTAGCTGAGGCAGTGCCGTAAAAGTGGAGATCCCCTCTCGCATGTTGAACCCCACAATGCCCATGCGAGGATAGGTTGTCTCAATGTAGAAGAAACCGTCATTGGAAAAAACCATGTGATTGTTCCGGACGGATGGATTTACCACTAACCTCTTTTGCAGGTGTCCTGCGGTCCTCCATGATTTCTCAGAGGAATCGTAGATTTCGTTATGGATGACATGGCGGGGAGTCTAAATGACCTCCTTGTGAGAGGATTGCAGACAATATTTTTGGTGGGTAAATAAAAACTGCGGCGGAAGGCCATGGTGGGTAAATAAATAGGGCGGCTGAAGCCCACCAAGAAAAGACTTGCTATCGAACCATAGAAATGAAAAGATTTACGTCTATTTTGTGGCTTTTCGTCATCCAGAAGAAAGGAAAAGGAGGGGCAAGTCTTCCAAGTCTGCGTGGAGTATGCCGGGAAAGGCAATCGCAAATCGGGATCGTAGAAAATTAACATTGAGCCCTTGTTTCGTGGATGATCTTTCATCCATAAACTAGTTATGAATTTGGTAGAAGTAAAAATGGCATTCCATTCCTTGCACACACTGCGACATGTGCATAGACATTGAAGGGACAGCCATGACAATATTTCCTCTTTTAAATGGTCGGGCAAGTTTTAAATGGTCGGGAAAATTAGACCAACCATTGGAGCACTCATGTTCTACCATTTCGATTGACTAAATTTAAACCTAACAATATCTGAGAATTCTACTAATATAGCACCTGTTAGGAATATCTGAGAATTCTGGGAATACAACAAGTGTTAGGAATATCTGAGAATTCTGGAAATACATCACCCCTTGCTTTCACTTTACTGACTTTTTTAAAGGTTTTCTTACATGTAAGGGCACAATAAGGGGGTTATCAAAACCATGGGTTTCAAAACAATTACTTTTGACCTCAAGTGGATTTAATTCATTCACTCTCACCCAATCAAGTTTAACTCAACATTCCCCTTTAAACTTGACTTGGGTAATTATCCTATCTTATCCCACTCAAAGTTTAAGTATTCCCCCTATTATTAAATATATTTATTTATCCATATAATGCTAGCTCATTCTTGTGTTTTCAAAGCCTATTAAATTTTGCAATGGTGTCCAAAATTAAGTTTTAAATGTACCAATATCAAATTCTAAAAGTGTAAAATCAAATTCCTAAAGTGTAAATATCAAATTCCAAAAGTACAAAATCAAAGTTTTAAATGTATTGATTTCAAAAGTGTAAAATCAAATTCATAAAGTATCAATATCATATTTCAAAAGTACAAAATCAAAATTTGAAAGTTCCAATATCAACTTGAAAAGTGCAAAATCTGGTCCAAAACTACCTATACAAATTCCTAAAAATGAAAAATCATATTCCAAGAATGCAAATATGAACCAATTGTATAGTATTGGAATTCAATATTGCACTTTAAAACCCACAATTTTGGACTCTAGAAACATTGATCTTGTCTTTAAATGGACTTAGACTTGAATTAAACCAAATTTAATGAGGTTTGGATGGTTTTTCTGGCTACTTTTGAAAACCTAGTGATTCACAGAGGTTAGGCTATTGTGTAATATTCGACATATAAATCTTGAGAGGGCCTTATGGCAGGTCGTTTCCCTTCACCTTAGTCTTGAATGAAGGGTGACCATTACTGCCTATAGAGAAGTGGAGGACAACTCCCTCGAGTGAGGATTATGGTGGAACCAAGGTGTAATCGAAGATGCGGGGTGAGTACACGTGTGATGTCGGTCATGGGCTTATCTCTCCCTCTTGGATGGGGTTGGCTCTACTTTTCTCTCACTCTCCACCACCCTACCTTCCTTCGCTTGGAACAGGACCTATAAGGAGTAGATTTTCATCATGGTCACCCAGGGAATTATCAGTCCTCTTGGCCTACCCATCCCAAGGGAGAGGGGAAAGTTGAGGCGCGAACCATCCTGGTATAGTTTAGCAGTTTGACAGAGACGCATGCAGCAGCTGGAATGTGCCCTGTCCATAGCTCGAACTTAGCGCTTGGAGAAGCCAATAACTCCACCAATGGCATGTGTCAAGGAGGAGATTTTGGAGGAACCCATCCAGGTTCCTCCAGAATCGCTCCTCTTCATAGGAACCCATCCAGGTTCCTCCATAATCTCTCCTCTTCACAGTTTCAGATGATTTTTAGTTCCCCAACCACAACACAGCGAACACAAGCACCCAGGTTTCCATGGAGGGGGACACGTGTATAATTGAGGAGGAATTATGAGGCGAAGTCCTCCACTTAGATTCAAATGCATCAATTCAAGACACCGACAACCAAATTGGGACAGAGGTAGAGGTAGTCAAGGTGGTGGACATGGGAACTACACTGGAGGACATGGACATCATGTTTGAGGGCCACCTAGTATTGGCGCCTCCATTTCTCACTGATCTCCCTAAATTATTCCCTGCTCCGCCACCTTTCTTCAATCCGAAGCAGCTCGAGCTCATGTTCGATCTAAGAATCCATATGGTGGACTAAATCCATCGGGACACCCTCATGAGTCAGTGTATCAACATTCTTTATGATGCATTCTCGAATGCACCGAAAACCCAACATTGTTTGGTCTGTGCGAGGTCTTTCGTGCTCCAGCCCAGGGATGACCCTTTCATCGGAGCTCCGAATAACATACCCCAAGGTGCTAATGTGTAATTTCTGATTCTTTGCTATGGATACCTCACAAAATATCTTCCCATCTCTCTGTACTGGAACGATGAAAATTTAAAATTTTGTTCTCTTTTTTCAGTTGGTAGTTTATCTTAGATGCCTAAAATTGTTCTATAAGAACATGAATCCACCACATGCTCTAGTTTCCATATGGGAGGGAAGATGGTGGATAGCTCTTTCGTATAAAAGTAGCATAGTCTGCCACCTATTCCAACTTTTTCTAATTTGGCAGAATAGGTCGCAGACTAATGACATGTGGAATTTTTGTACTGTAAAAGCATGGTAATAGGAAACACCATTTTATTTACAAAAAAAAAAAAAGTTTAAAGAAAGATATAGAAGATTGTAAATCTTCATGCTACACACTCAATATATGATTTGCAACATAAACTTCTTAAGATGATCTTCAAGTGACTCTAATTTTTCAAGTGACTCTAATTTGACTGTAAATCACTAATTTTTCAGGTGACTCTAATTTGATTGTAAATCTTCAAGATACACATTCATTAGATGATCTGCAACACAAATTTCTTAAGATGATCTTTAAGTGAATCTAATTTATCGCAGTCAAATTTGGGCAGCAGGAGGTTTGTATGTTTTAGTGAAGGATGTTAGTACCTAGGTAGAGTGAAATAATATTTTGTTAACCAAACCATTTTGTGGTTTATCCAATGTTTTTCTATTTCATTTAGTATCAGAACTAGAATCTTAAGACCTGGAGGAAAAATTTTGGTTTGGAGTGTGAGGAATATAATGTAAGGGTTCAAGAAATTTTTTCAAAGAATAAAAATCCAAGTCACCCAAACTAGTTAGGTAGGTATCTTCTTTGATATGGTGAATTAACCTACTAGCTTTTGTATGCCTAGGAAATTGATGTACAAGGAGAAATTATCCAATTTTGCAAGCAGAGAACTTAAGCCTACAAGTTCAACTTGAGAGTGGGACAAAAAAAATTCTAGGTTATCAAAGTCATCCTTCATTTCCTCGAAGTTAGGTTCTAAATTAGGAGTTAGGCTTTGTTCACCTTTACTGGAGTTGGTTAGGTAATGTCTTATGGTTATTTTTGTTTTTGAGAATCTATGTAGTAAATAATTAAAACTATCAACCATACCAACTATGACTCTTTATCCAAAGAAGATATCTAATTATACTTTCTACGTTGAATAGTAAAATGCTCTAGTGTATGACCAACCTTGGGTTTTATGTTTAAATATTAAATCTTAAATCTTAAACACAATTCTAATCTAAATAGAGAATATTTTTTTCTTAATAACATAAATTTCTAAAAATTGTCATATTTTCACAACCTTTCCTTTAAATTTTAAATCCCTTTCTTTCTTACCCATAACCTTGTTTGATTCCATTTTAACCCTTACATGTGGGATTATGTTTGATTCTATTTTAACGCTTACATTTGGGATTATGATCAATATTTTTCAATGCATTTATTTTAATATTTTAAGTGAATTTATGATGAAATATTATAAAAATAACATGCTTTCACTTATCTTGGAAACTTGGGTTAGTTTTCTCATCCTTTCAGGAGACAAAAAAATTACATAATGGATCCATATTTTAATATCCATGATCTCGGTTCGCATGATGTTTTGTGTGAAGTAACATCTATTTAAAATGTTCTCCACAAACAATCTCAATCACCCATAATGTACTTTGAGAGTTATCATCAATTTATCATGTGCATTCAGTGGTACGAGAACTTAAAATTCAATACCGACATAGATTTTACCACTCTCTTCAAATCCCTATGGTCAAATTTGAATTTCCTCTTCACCTATTGAATATTTTCTATCGATTTGGGATCATTAATGAAATATCTTGGATGAAGAACAATCATGAAATATTTGTTATCAAATATTTTAGAGATATTTGAGGGAATATTTTTAGAGATATGATTTACTAATTATTAGAAAATGGTTCTAACTACACGAGATATATGTGGATTTGAATTTATTTTTGGCTATATTAGCTTTTGTATAAATAAGAATTCATTCTCGATTGAAAAGAGAGGACTTTTGGAGCATATGTCGAGACTATGATGGAATAAACTACATTTCATGAGATATTGTGTCCATATCTAGATTGTAGTTATATGATTCTCATTTTGTTATAAGTTGTAGTTTTATAATCCATGTACTTTGCAATTAGATTAGTTTACTTAGCACTCTATGGACCCTTGATAGAAGAAGATGGTGTTTCTTAAAGTAGGATGTCTTTTAAATTCCATTTATTTATTTTTACAAGCATGAATTATTTTTACTCAAGTGTGGTGTGTTTATTAATTCTCCAAGAATGGAATGATGATCTCTGGAAAGCTGGAAAGTCCACAATTAGCAAAGAGATAAATTGGTGATAACAAGATCCTAATAGTAATACCAATGCCCAAGTACATGATCCTCACCAAGAGTGGTTAAATTAGCTTTAAATTCCATGAAAGTTTGTTTCCCTTATGCAAGTTTGAATCTTTTATGCATGTAAATAGATTATATAAATGATCTAATTATGCACATCTATTTCTTTCATTTCACAAGTTTATGAACTATTGATTGATAATTTAGTGTAACAATATTTATGCATATAAATCAGCCGACAACTACAACATAAATCAACATCCTTAAACTAATTACAACATAACGAAGTAGAGAAAAGTCCCATGCAACAACATACAATAGAATGGATATTCTAAAGGTAAAATAACTTCTCAATCAACCCAAAAAAAACATTATAATGCTAAGAAAAATCCCTACTTTCTTTCATTGTCATAATATTTATTACAAAACAGGATAAAGGGCGCTGAAACATTTCATATCCCCGTCCATTTACATTTCGAAATTGGATTGTGGACACTATTTTTATATTTTTCATCATAACATTTCCACACCTCATAGTTTTTCTCACTAAAATTATCTTATGGGAAACAATGTTGTTCTAATGGGGTTTTGAATAAAGATGTCTTAGCTTTTTCTCTACTTTATTTCCAATATTTTATAACTTTGGAAAAAAAAAATTAATCAGCATCATCCCCTTGGTTTTCTCTTCAATGGGTGAGTGCAAGATAATGATGGTCTATCATGACGTGTTAGTGGCAATGTAAACCTAGAAAAACAACAATTTGTTAACTTGGAGGGATTATTCAAGGTACTTTTACAATGAATTTGAATATAGTGTAAGAAGATGAAATCTAGGAAATTGAATTAGATTTCTGAATATACAAATTTTATTCATAGACATTATGAATAATTAGGTCAAATTTTATTTTTTCTAAAATTGGTATCTTATTTTTACAACAAAATATAAGGTATATGTTTTCATTCGTCTAGGTGTTTAGTGTCTTAAAGATGGAATTTCATTCCAAAAACTTGTATACTTTTAGAGAACCCGTTTTTCTTGTGTCGTGTATTTTTTGGAAGTTTTTGATATTAATTTTATAGTTTTTTTTTTTAAATATCAAAGTCAACATATGCTTGAAATTACAATGCATTTTGTTCGTGTAGGTTAAAGGGTCTTAAAATGTTCAATATTTTTTTTCAGATCTAGATATCGGTCTCATATTATGCCTCATATAACTCATTTCATAAATGGTTAAGCTAAGAAATTGTTTTAGCAGAAATAAGAGAGGTATGTATTCTAGCATTTTGATACATGTGAAGACAAATATAGATTAAAAATAGTAAACAATAATATTGTTTTTATAAAAATTATATATTTGAAATCTACATAGGCTACTCGATCTATGTCTATGACCATGTCAACAACTAAATTATTTAGCCTATAGAAAAATAATGTCAAAGACATAGATATAGAGGGGTATTCAAAAAAATGGAGGTTTTATGAATTTGTAGACCAAATCACTAGGTTTTTCATGTCGAAGCTAAGTCCAAGAGAATTAAGTTAGCATAGACCTTTTCAATACCGCCCAAAAAAATTGAATTCAAACAAGCGTGCATGCGCTCTAGGAGCATGCATGTGCTCTAGGAACATGTGCACACTTATAAAAATTATTTCCTTCCTTCTCTAACTTTTTCCTCCCTCTCCTACACCTACGCCCCCCTTTCTATATCATCTCACTCTACCTCAATAACCCACCATGTATGTCTCCCTCTCTCTCCCTCACACTCCTATACATGGTAAGACCTAGACC
>JZKD02S1684384.1:48615-64397 GCA_000966675.3 Picea glauca
AGATTGTGCAAAAGAAAGAAGACTTGGATGCGGAAAAATAACAAATGGTTTAGTAAATGGGGCATTTGCTTGAGCATGTGTCCTACAAAGAGTAAAGAGATAAAAAAATTTGTTACGGATAAGTTCCACAAACGTACTTGGGAGAAAGGGCTAGGGAGAAAGAAGAATTACTACATTGAAGAGTTTAACCCCACTCATAACCATCAGCAAAAGGCGTACATAGGGGCCAATATTTCTTGGAGATCTAAAATTCTTATTGCTCAATTAAGGACTAATTCTCATCAACTTCGTTGTGAAACAGGGCGTTGGAAAAGGCCAAAAGAAAGGTGGGAAGAAAGAGTATGTATTTTTTGCTCGTACGGAAAAGTGGAAACAAAAAAACATTTCATTTTAGAATGTGAGGCTCTCAAAGACAACATGGAAAATTATGCATGTATTATGGCAGCTAATTCTTGGGATAATCTATTCAGCAAAGAGTTTGTTGAGAAGCTGGGAGCGATTATTGTAAAACTTCACAGGAAAAGGGCCGAATACAAGAGCCAAATGGAAAAACAATCTGTCCCATAGGCTATTTTTAGTCTCGTGGATGTTAAAAATACTTTCTTTCTTTCATATTCGACACTAAACCCTAATCGTTTCCAATGACATCACATATTTGACACTTGACAACTCTGGTATCTCACAACATATGACAACATCTATGCTTGGAATCTTTGTGAGTTACCCCTACCATGGTATGCTTTGGAGCTTCTCGCATCCATGAAATTTCAACTCATCCAAATAAGTCAAATGTTCCAAACTTGGCAACATTTGTATCTC
Source organism: Picea glauca (assembly GCA_000966675.3). Taxonomy (NCBI): domain Eukaryota; kingdom Viridiplantae; phylum Streptophyta; class Pinopsida; order Pinales; family Pinaceae; genus Picea; species Picea glauca. The sequence goes on from JZKD02S1684384.1 coordinate 49,435, forward strand.
ACAGCAACAACCGACTGTTAGTCTTCAGAGATTTGTGAGCTAGCACAAACTTGGTATGCTCTGCAACTTTGCAGTTGTCCAATATACAATGTCTTAAAAGAAGGTGAATGTTCCAAACCTGGCAGCGTTTGCATCTCGCCACAACTATTGACTATTAGTTTTCAGAGCTTTGTGAGTTTCCCCAACCCTGGTAGGTTGTGTAGCTTATTGCATGCCCAAACATCCAACGTCTTTTAAGAAGTCAAATGTTCCAAACTTGGCACCATTTGTATCACACTGCGCTTACAGACATATAGTTTTTGGAGATTTGGGAGTTGCCTTGACCATGCTATGCTCTGTATATCCAACATTTCCAAAGAAGTCAAATGTTTTTCCAAACCTGACATCGCTTATATCGTAAGGCATCCATTGACACTTAGTGATTAGAGATTTGTGAGTGGCCCCAACCCTGCTAGGCTTCGCAACTTCTGGCATTCCCCAACAACCAATAACCAATTTCTTAAAATGTAGAGATTCATAAAAAAACCTTCATATTTCATTTCCTTTCTACTCTCTAATGAGTTTTGTCAATCCTTAGACACTTCAAATTACAATTATGAATTGGAAAATATCTGTTGCATGCCAAACCCAGCGCTACAAATCAAATTGGGAATGAAGTAGCAACCCATATGGATAGCTTAGTTTAAGAAAAAGCAAGATGAAGCTATCTTATAACACTCCTATGAATATATTCTTTGCAAAATCCATTTTCTTAGTTCTAGGCCTGATGTTTCAGAGGCAACACTATAACTTGGTGCTAAAGTTTAGACTAAAGTTCTACCTTTTGTTTTTTTGTTTTTTTTCCATTTGATTTTTTCTGAAATCCGGTAAAAAATGGTTGTATCTACAGATTTAAGTGGCTAAGTTTGTATAATCGGAGTGCCCCAAGGTTTTTTCAGCAGGCTGAATCCATTTATGCATTCAAAAAATGCAATTTTAAACAACAAAAAATAGTGATTTTGTCCAGATTTACATAATCGGATTTGGGGAAAAAAACCAAAAGGTAAAACATTTAGCTAATGCCCTAAAGTTTAGATTTGGTTTTCTGTAAAGAGGCCATGGTAGTTTTTGATAATCGATGGACCTTAAAATCCCAATCATGGTAACCTACAGTTCATCCTTTATTCTAAACAATTTGATAGCAAAAGGAGGGTTTGTTAGGCATGTGGCTAGCTTACCATAAAACATTAAACTTCTCTATCAACAAAAATGCATAAAATCATGTCAACTCCATAGTCCACACCATAACTTTTTCTTGTGGACTCTTCACTGAATAAAAAACAGTACCAAAACAATATGTATGGAAAATGCAAATCACCTTAACTTTCTCTTAAAAGTTAACACCGACCCTAAATGATAGCAACTACACCATGGACAAATATAAAAACCAAATCCATATCAACAAGTCATTTGAGCTAGAGGAAAGAAAATAAATAACAGGCTACCATTTGTATTTGTGTAGAAGAATTGAAGAATTTAAACTAAACCATGAAGTAACCAATTGTATCTCTTTAGAATTGATTCACACCCAGGAAATATATTTCACATTAGAATGAAAGCCCTATTTGCCAAATATGGAACATGACTCACCAAAACAACTAAAAGTCAACTCCCGAAAAAAAAAAAATCGCAAACAAAATCAACAATATCTAGAACATAGCTTTTGTAAGTGCCCAAAAACTTAACAAACAAGCAAACATTCTTTCTCAGATCTAATAAAATTGGCACATTTAGAGGGGTGCACCGTTAATATTCTCTGTCAAAACTGCAACAATTTAAATAACTGAGAGTTTCTTTTCACTAATCAAAGCATGAAGAGAGCCTCCTCATTGTGTAGACCTCTTGAACCATAGGACAAGTACCCCACCCAACCCAATAGGTGTATCTGGCAGTGGGTCCCCCCCAAGGGCAGCAAGGACGGACCCACGTGCAAGTTTCCCTGCATGTGGCTCGTCCGCGCTTTGCTTTCCAAGGGCGCGCCCTCGGCCGCTTGAATTAAATAAATAGATGGATTTTTATTTCATGAGGAAAGACAGGTGCGTTATTGCGTTATTGCATTATTGCGGAATCGCGTTCCATGAGGTGCAGTGATAACCTGACAAAGTGCAGTGGCTAACCCATCTGATTCAACAACCGAATTCTATTACCAATTTATTTTTACTGAAACGTGATCCTAGTTGCCTACAACCCCCGCCAGACATGGTTCCTGGTTCTGGGTACAGCGGTCAGACGAAACATGCACTCAGAAGCACACTCTTGTAATGTTCTTGAGAAAATAAAGCATTATAATTCTCTCCAAGTGATTAAATCAATTGAACTCAATTGTGCAAATAAATATATGGCCATACTAAAGTTGTGTTGCTAGCAACTTAGCAAGTAAGAAATAGACTATGAAAACTCCATAACAAGTATGCCACCATTGCGAAACAATATGACACGGGATGCTCGCACCGCAACCCGGAAAAATCCAGAATACATTTACCTTCTACTGAGATTTATGTCCCATCTTAGTAGGGCCTTGATTATGCTCAAGACTTTGAAATCAAATCTTCCATAGTGTCGCTTAATTTCATCTAATACGTTATAAATAAATGAGTCCACTTGGTCGTCATATCTCTCATACAACACAGGTAATGTATGAGACAACAAACCCTAAGCAGGACATGAGTTATTTGGGCCAATTTGTGTATGTAAAAGAAGCACAAACTCAAATGCTTCATAGAAGGGCAAAGGGAATAAAAAATATAAGCTAATAACATAAGCCAAAAATGAGCCATTGCTTACGTAAGTACGATAAAATTAAGAAAGAAACCATAGCCCTGCTGAAACCTGTAAGATAATAACCATGATCTTAGTTATTCGTATAAAGAGAATAATTTTACCAATTTAGTGAAATCGGAAGGGGAAAAAAATTCAGATATCAAAATTACAGCGAGAAATGTGTTCAATTCTCTTCCTACTGCAACTTCTTGTAAAAACCCTAAAAATCGGTCAATTTGATCTCTGAGAACAATAGCAGCATCAACAAATATATCCTTAAGAGGAGCAAATGGATGCATCCTTGGCGAAGACTTGTTCCAAATTTAGTTGTAAGCTTAAATTCCTAGTGAATATATATATTCAACGGTTAAACCCTACACAGGCTGATGCCAAAATACTGCAAAGAGAGCAAACACTAACATGTTGATTGAAACCGCAGAATTTGACCAGAGAAAGAAAGATGACATGGATAGAACCAAAGCGATTGAAAGAAGTGTAAGGAAGCGGTAATTCATCCATTCAAAGAGCAACCATATGACCATGGCACCCGCAAGAACACTGCAATATATTCTCTTGTTTCTCCATCTCAAGACATCGAAAACTGTATACATGTATTGATAAATTTTTAGTTCACATAAAGAGAACAAATTCCAAACCCCTATATGCAAACAGTTGATTCCACGACATTTGGCAGTAAACAAAAAATCCTTCCAACAAAAATGAAAATAAAGAGATAAAAACGACTTCATACACACATTGGCCTCCACCTAGTAGATGATGCACAGGTCTCTGGTGTATGTTGAAACTCTTGATATAGCGTATAATATTTCATCTTCTAGTCTTCAATTTCTATGGAGTGTTTGGGGTTACGGAAGAGGCAGTAAAAAAAACACCCTTGTTATCCATTGGCATGATTGATGAGGTCTTTAACCTCTTCAAGGGCAACATTCACTGCTTTCATTTGTTTTTTGACGGGCTCGGGAAACATCGTTTTCAAATGTTTTTAGACGGGAACTGGAAATATATTTTGCTCATGTCGGTCACAAACATAGCGTAAAAAGTCCTCTGTATTACTAAGTCTAGGGCCCATTTTGAGAACTTTGAAGTTTTCCTCCAACCCAAGAACATCGTGTATCTCTTGAATGAATACACTAATAGTGGTGCTTGAGGGCAATGATGGTCATTCTGTTTCGGAAGCTATTAAAAGAGTGTGAAGTTGTTGACATATGTGATCGAATATTGTCTTCCATTATGTTATTTTGGAAAGCTCAGTGTTGATGCGAAGTTGACACCCTCATAGTCCTCTGGTGCGATTGATTAAGAGTTTAGCCTCTCCAAGGGCATCTTTAATTTTTTTCCAAACAATCTTCGAAGGGCTTGAGGGGCTTCATTTTCTAAACTCGAACTCGAAATTTGTTGCAAATATGGGAAACTATCTACAAGTGTTTCCATAACAGTGTTCAGAAGTCAGTTTCAAATTTGAGCAAGCCTACACGAAGTCACGTGAAAATTCTTGACAGCTGGAGGAAATGGTGTAAATACAAGGTCGGTGAAGGTGTAAAGACAAAGTTGGTTTCAAATTTGAGGAAACCTAGATGAACTCACATGAAAATTCTTGACAATTGAAGAAATGGAGGAAGTGATTTACAACTGGAGGTACAAGATGGTTTGGTTGACATGGTTTTTTGGACAAAGATGGTTGTTTTCAAAAACCTGTCAACCTATTGACAGGTTTTCATGAAAACCTATCCCTAAGATATGCCTTTGGCACAATTAATCTATATTTAGAAATTTTATACAAAAATACCCTTTTGTTGGCCTATTGCTCGGGAAACCAGACCAACAACAAAGGAATAAGTCTTCAGCCCATTGAGTCTGAACCCGGTTCCTTCTTATACTCTGTCTAGCTATATAAGCATTGTAAAGAGAAATATGAATCCTATTGAATGCTATGGTGTATCTACCATTTTCCATCACTATGTAGAAAATAAAAATGAGTACATATTATTCATTAATGAGGTGAGGTTGCATTGGAATCCTGAGGTGGCTCATGAGCCACTGGTGGAGCGCTTTTAGGAACAATAGTTTTTGTCGCTGAGCTTGAGGGCAGTAGCCAAGCCAAGACATCTCTGATCAACAAGTGCAACTCATCAAGTTTCAATTGAATTGTGTTTTGAGCATCCTCTCTGTTTGCAACTTTTGTCCCAACAATGGATTGAGATGTCAGTGTAAGTCTACCATCTTCTAGTATTTAGTTTCACATCCTCTTGAATTGCCCATATACATAACCCAGTTGGTAATTGCCTCGTCCACCTCCGATTCCGGTGTTAAGTTGTGCTCCATACAAATTTAATATTCCATTTCCTCCAAGCGCACCTTAATATGAGGCGGGGTTGCCACATGAAAGTCGTCGACGTAGCCTAGGCATCACATTGCACATGGGTGCTAGAGGTCCCCTCTCATGGGTTGCGATTGGGAGGTTACCCTAGTGCACCACCCCCTCACCTGTATCCACGTTTGTATCCTCGCCTTGGCGCCATCGAACCTAAAGAACATTCCCAAAAGCCAAAGATTATTAGTAACAAAGATGGACTGGGTATCTAGCCATAATGCACCAAATTTTCGTCGTTGTCACCCTCAAAGCTAGTCTTTGATGACCTAGCCTAGAGTTATGCAAAGTTGTTGTCATCCAATAGAGNCGCCATCGAACCTAAAGAACATTCCCAAAAGCCAAAGATTATTAGTAACAAAGATGGACCGGGTATCTAGCCATAATGCACCAAATTTTCGTCGTTGTCACCCTCAAAGCTAGTCTTTGATGCCCTGGCCTAGAGTTATGCAAAGTTGTTGTCATCCAATAGAGAAAATGTTGGTTGGGTTTCCTTTTCTCAAGCCTTCCTCATTCTATCGAGGTAAACTATCCTAGAGGATCCATTGATTGAGGTGCGAGTACTACCCTCACTTGGTATTAATGCCCACATTAACAATTCTGGAGTTTGCATCGGTGTTCTCATGCATGAGAACTTGCATGAGATGACTTGTAAAATTATCCCCCACCTGTGGTGTATCCACGGATTCACTAGGCATTATTCCAAGTATTTTTCGCCTCCCCAGCACCCTATCTAGGGGCAGTTGATAGTATGTTACATGCTTAGATGTTTGATATATGGAGAATGGTTATATTTGTGCATACTACTAGATGAGCTTATTTAGTAGAGATTCACGTGGATCTAGAAGAGGATAGGGGAGAATACCTAATTCCATTTGGAAAGAAAGGAGGAACAAGACGATAAGGTTTTATGTTCATTTTGATGCAAATTCTGATGTTTAACTAGATGGCACAAACAAGACATCTTTTTTCTGGGTAGGCAAGCTTTACCTCAACCATTCATCCTTGGTAATGCTCCTTTGCARCCTCATCCCAACATAGCATACATCCATCAAGCTCAGCCAAACCTGTCAATGATGGGTTGGGGGGGAATCCAAATAAAYCTACCTCAGGGATTGCCAATTTCCCAAGTGATGAYCTATCCCAGGTCTAACCCACAGTATGGCATATTTTATAATATCAGACTACTCTATAAGCCTTCAAAGAGGTTGTCCAAGGATGTCTAATTTATTACTCTTGACTCTCCTATMTGAAACTAAGACATAAAGTTACCTCTGTGAGTTACATCAAATAAAATGATTGTCACTRGTGGTCATGGCAATTCTCAACCTTCATTACAAAYAGATCCAAAGTCTTATATCACTCTCGCCCTATGACAKGTTTAATTCCCAACTATYGAACACATTTATGGATCGATCCTTCTCTCGTTCTCACTGAATTGTTCTATGTTTTTCTCTGTGCATAAACTAGTGGACATGGTTAATCTCTRTTTAAATTMAGAACTGCAAACTTATTTCTATTTTTAATAACTASTGAAAATGGCTTCGGTTAATCCTCAAACCTAAAACATATGTGATCATAACCCTACTCCAATGTTGACATGATTCGAGGCTTGAATCTGGGGCTTAATACCAAAGGAATTTATACATAAGCAAAATAAACCATGAGCGCTTACCTTACTCTTCCACGACCTCGACTATGATCAAAGGATAGCCCCTAAGGCCACTTTTCACATTTGGATGGAAGTGGTTTTAGAAACCATGGAGGGAAATGTGAATTTACACTGCTCGACGTGTGGCTTTTTTAAACCATCAGGTTTCACCTTTTCACAAAGTCACTTGGGAGTTCACTTTCAAGCAATTCCTTTATACAAATTTGATCTTCGTTGTTCGTTTCATTCAGAATGCTTTCAACTTTTGATCCAATGGTCTAAACTTGTTCTCCCGTATATCGACGAATATTGTAGATGTTCTAAACATCAGACGACCACGATATCTTTAGCTGGCAGCTTCATCATTGCTCCATGTACCTTACCTCTCATTTTAACAGTTCTTGTTGGTCGAGATAAAGATCTAATACACCTATACTTCAATTCCACGATGGATCATTGCTTTCTCACACCTACTACTACATATGTGAGGATCATCAATGATCACTAAATAAGGTTTCTACTCCAGTTATGATGAAATCAACTTTCTCTTGAATCAGAGTTCTTTCGAATGGACTCTTCCTCCTCAATATTTTAACCTACAGTATTGATCATAAGCCTGCAATACACATTTAAATTCCAATGCTTCATCACAAGGGCATAGAGCGACATGAATCCCCTGGGTTTTAGCATAAATTACAAAGATTGTCTCATTTCCAACTGTGAACAGAGAATTGATATATTCATTCACTTTAACACTCAAACATAATGATTTCCTATTACTCAAATGTTCACACTGTACATAAGATTTTCATGTGGCTTTTCTAGGCCTTCTTGACTAATTTACATGCGATGGCCTTCCTCTCATTCTCTGGCCTAATCTCCTTGTTGAATGGCCTAATTTACTCTCTAATGGTCAATCCCAATGCCTTCTATGCTTACAAATTTATACCAAAAGGATTATGTAACCAATTATGGTTCAGATCTACAATATCCCCAAAATTTCCTAAGGATCCTCTTAGATCCACAAAATCCTCTAGGATCACTCTTAACAAACTCAACTCTCTAGATCCATGAAAATCTTCATGAGATCTCTAACAAACTCAAAATCCTCATGTTCTCATACATTCAAGAACTTTTACAAATAAATCCTCATTCTCATTAATCAAACCTATCCTATGCCTCTCCTCTATAAATCATTAAAACAGAGGAATATTACAAATATTCAATTAAGGAACCAACTCCTTTAGTAAATCAAAGACCCCCTAGGCCTCACCAAAATGAGCTTGATTTTAGAGGTAGGATGCTCTTGCATCAGAATCCTCAGGGATAAAATGTTCATGATATCTCGATCATGAGTTCCTTTTGCTAAAGTCCTCCTGGATCCCAAACATAATACTACAACTATCTTCTTGCGTTGTTGTCTTGTTGCATTGTTGTTGTTGTCTGCAACTTTCTTGGATTTCAAATCTGGTTTGCCTCTTTCCTCCTTCTTTGTTGATGCAAACTTCCATAGTCATCCGCAATCTATTGTTGGTTGTCTTCTTCACTTCAACATGTCTCCTCTGAGACACTTTCATCATCAACTTCCTCATCATCTCAATCTCTATGTCTAGCTTTTCCTTGTGTTGGTACATGCTCTACAATTTGTTGTTGCTCTCTTGTTGAATTTTGTTGTTGTTGTTGTCCATTAGCTGTTGCATCTCCTTTTCATTTATATCTTCAGGATTCTTACTCTTTTCTTCATTCATGCCACTGTTATTTTGTACTTTCTTCTGCATCTCCAGATCATTTATGTCTGCAAACGTTTTGTAGTACTTGTCACATGTGTCCTTAGCCAACCATTACTCCAAAAATTTCATCTCTTCCTCAAAATCCATAAACTTTATATGTTGAATTTGAGATTTGATTTCGTATTCAGGAAATAGTCTTGAGGCTACTTCCCTTCATGCTCATTTATCTATGCTATGTCTGCATTTTCCAATTTAATTTGAAAATTAGAATTTACTTTTACCTCCTTAGAACATGCTTTCTCTCTTCTAGTTGTGCTTTATTGTCTTCATGAATTCTCTGTCCTCGGAATTTCCTCCAACAATTCATTATCTTCATTACACTTTGAAAGCATTGCATCATAATTCTTTTCTTCAGTTTCCCTTTGGCTATCTCTATGAACCAATTCTTCTTTACTCCTTGTAGCAACAATTTCCTCTATCCGTCTCTCAAAAATCTCACTGGAAAAATATGTATCGACATCCTCTTGGTTGTCCTTATGAGACTATGTTGTCTCATCCTCCATATTTAGAACAAAATTCTAACTTTTTCCTCTCTCGGGGATGTAAGAATACATTTCTTTTTCTTCCTTATTCTTTTTGGCAACTTCAAGTGACTCATCACCTTCTAATCCTGCAACCACACACAAAATTTCATATTTAAAAATATTAGGCTCTCTAGCCTCCTTTGATTTCCCTGTCAGCATATCCACTTGTTGATTTGAACTCTCCAAAGAGTTCATGAGACGTCCTACAAGTCTCTCATATTCACTCTCCAAGCAGTCCGTGAGACTCTCAAAAAGTCTCCTCTCAACATCATCCTCTCCAAGGATGTCTCTTTACTCTGGTTCACGAAATTGAACTCGTTCCTCTGTTAATGGCCTCTGTCTAAATTCAGCTCCTCTGAGTTTTTCCTTCTCTACCCAAGCATTCATACTATGCTTTAGGTTTCTCAAGCTTTCCCTAAGCTTCTCCTCAAATAGTTGCGCTACTGGCCACTTGACCTTCTTCACTTTCCATCCTTGTCTCTGGTTCTCTTTCATCTTCTCTTGTAGCAACATATGTATTACATTGAACCTCTCCTTTAGCTCATCCATTTCTACGTCATACTCTTATTGAATCATCCTCTTCATGCCATTTGGCTTGGCATCGTTTCTTCTTCTGTTGTGGCTTCTCTTTGAACCCATGCTATGACCATCAATAGTCATCTTATTTCTCTTGTGAACTTCACCTTGTCCACTGTAAACTGTATTCAAGCCTTCCTCATTAGGCTGCTACTCATACCTCACCAAGCCTTCTCCATAGCCTAGTCTTTTGTTATTCTTCTGGTTCTCTCAAAACCTTCTTCTTGAGCACTCCCAACTCTTCTTGGCTTCTGCAGATCTTCACTTCCTCTCTCTCTGAGAACATTCAACTTGTCCTCTTCTTTCCAACCGCAGCTGAAACTATTAAGGTTATTTCCACAATTATCTTCTCTTCTCTAAGAGCTCACATGATCTTCACTAAGAACACAATTGGTTCTCTATTACAACTCTCCTAGCTGTCATAGCTGCTATCCAATCCTTCTTGTCTGCTTCAACCTACAAACACCATTATCATAACCTGAGTTAGCATAAAAAACATTAATACCTTTAAGATCTATTTCTGATATTGACCTCCAATAGCTCTTCCTTTGTTCTATCATATTTCTCAAATCCAAACTCCTCTATGTAATTTCCTCAGTATCCACTTGTTTTTCAAGAGCATCAACAAGCCCTTTCCATTTTCCATAACTCCATGCTTTTACCTGTCGACATCGACTTCAGATTTATTAATAACAAAATAAATATGTTACCTCATACCTCCTTCAATGATCATACATTATGTTGATGTCCTTTCTCCAATTATGATCGCCTTCTAGTGATGTTATTGTAACAACTTATGCAACCCCAATGAGCATTTTAATTCACTTTGATTACCTTTTCCAATTTCAAGGAGCATTGCACACTCTCATACCAAATGATGACCTATCCTAGGTCTAACCCACAATATGGAAACTTTTATAATCTCAGCCTGCTCTATAAGCCTTCAAATTAGAGCTTGTCCAAGAATCTCTAATTTATTACTCTTGACTCTCTTATCTGAAACTAAGACATAAAGTTACCTCTGTGAGTTACATCAAATAAAATAATTGTCACTGGTGGTCATGACAGTTCTCAACCTTCATTACAAACAGATCCAAAGTATTTTATCATTCTCGGCCTATGACAGGTTTAATTCCTAACTATCAATCACATTTATGGATCAATCCTTCTCTCGTTCTCTCTGAATTGTTCTATGTTCCTCTCTGTACATAAACTGGTGGACAAGGCCAATCTCTTTCTAAATTCAAGACTGGAAACTTATTTATTTATTTAATAACCAATGAAAAGGGCTTAAATTAATCCTCAGACCTAATACATATGCGATCATAACCCTACTCCAACGTTTACATGATTGGAGGCTTGAATTTGGGGATTAATACCAAAGGTGTTTATACAGAAGTTGAATAAACCCCAAGCACTTACCTTACTCTTCCACGACCTCGGCTATGACCAAAGGCTAGCCCATAAGGCCACTTTTCGCATTTGGATGGAAGTGGTTTTAGAAACCACGGAGGGAAACACAAATTTACACTGCTTAGACGTGTGGCTTTTTGAAACCATCGGGTTTCACCTTTCCACAAAGTCACTTGGGAGTTAACTTTCATGCAATTCCTTTATGCGAATTTGATCTTCGATGTTCGTTTCATTCAGAATATGATCTAACGATCCTCGTGCTTTCAACTTTTGATCCAATGGTCTAAACTTGTTCTCCTATAGATTGATGGCTACTGTAGTTGTTCTACACATTAGACAACCATGATTTCTTTAACGCAGTTTCATCGTTGCTCCCTATACCTTACCTCTCATTTTAACAGTTCTTGTTGCTCGAGATAAGGATCTGATGTGCCTATACTTCAATTCCACGATGGATCACTGCTTTCTCACACCTGCAATTACATATCTGAGGATCATCGATCCTTATAATGATCGATGATCCCTAAATAAGGTTTATACTCCAGTTATGATGAAATCAACTTCCTCCTGAATCATAGTTCTTTCCAATGGACTCTTCCTCCTCGATCTTTTAATCTGTAGTATTGATCATAAACTTTCAATACACAATTAAATTCCAATACCTCATCACAAGGGTATAGAGCGACATGAATTCCATGGGTTTTAGCATAAATTACAGAGATTGTCTCGTTTCCAACTATGAACAAAGAATTGATATATTCATTCACTTTAACACTCAAATAGAATGATTTCCTATTACTCAAATGTTCACATTGTACATAAGCTTTACATAAGGCTTTTCTAGGCCTTCTTGGACTAAGTTACATGCATTAGACTTCCTCTCATACTCTGGCTTGATCTCCTCGTTGAATGGCCAACCTCCTCATGGCCTAATTTACTCTCTAATGGCCAATATCAACGCCTTCTAGGATTACAAATTTATACCAAAAGGATTATGTAACCAATTCTGCTTCAGATCCACAATATCCCTAACTGTTCCTAAGGATCCTCTTAGATCCACACAATCCTATAGGATCACTCTTAACAAACTAAACTCTCTAGATCCATGAAAATATTCATTAGATCTCTAACAAACTCAAAATCCTCATGTTCTCATACATTTGAGAACTTTTACAAATAAATCCTCATGTTCTCATGCATTCAAGAACTTTTACAAATAAATCCTCATTCTCATTAATCAAACCTATCCTATGCCTTAAAACATAGGAATATTAAAAATATTCAATTAAGGAACCAACTCCTTTAGTAAATCAAAGACCCTCTAGGCCTCACCAAAATGAGCTAGATTTTGGAGGTAGGATGCTTTTGCATCACCAAGCAGTCCTAAAAAACAACCTAAGCTAATCATTTCTCCTATTGCTACTTCTTCCAATTCATTTTCTCAAAACCAACCATGCATTGAGATCAATTCTTCTTCACAAAAGCTGCCAATAAATGAAAAATGAAAGAAACCTCTAGATAATTCCTTTGGCACTGAGTCTTCAAACTCTATATTTTCTCGCTCCAAAGCAGACATTAAGAAGTTACAAGGAGATAGTAGGAGTGAGATTTCACTTGTAGACATGTATTTGGAATTATCTCAGTATCAATTATTTTATGTTTATGATCATTTTGATGATATGTACTTGATTTTGACTGGATTTGACATTTAAAATATGACTTAAAAGCTATAATGCTTATGACACTTCTAAAGATCAAGTTTTATATCTTAAGTTTATTTTGGTATATGGGGGAACAAGGTTATGATGTTAATATATCTTGATGGTTTTTATATATGCTATGGTCATGAAGTGTCTATGGTTATATATGTGTTGTTTCAAGAAGATTAATAGGAGTCACAAGAGGTACATGAATATGATGGCAGACATAAGTTTATTTTATAAATGAGTTTAGTGGGACTCTTGCCTATCTTATGTAAAGTCACATTTATCGTCCTATAGTTACCTCATTAATTAAAATTTCATTGATCCTACTTTCTCCTTCATTTATTGTAAATATCTATTAAATAAAAAATGATGGAAACCAAATAATTGCTTGGAAAGAATACAAAAGGAGAAGAAGAGATTAATGGAGGGGGATTCATACAGGAGAGGTATGCTAGAGCTTTGAGAATTTTCTGCATTTGATAAAGTTTCACATCCATTCTTGGTTTTCTATGGGCTTAATAATTTTGTTGATATCAATGAGGTTATTGAAAAGTGGATGAGAAAGGCAAAGTGAGATTGCTCTGGTCTTCTCTTTTGAGGTTGTTTATTTTTTTGCATTGTTTGGTCTCTTTAGAAGTTATGAATTTGTTTCAGTGCTAATCAGTGGTATAGTATGTAGATTTTAGATTGTGTGCATCATAAAAATTGATGTGGTCCAAGTCAGATCATATCATTTCTTTTTTTAGGCATTTGGTGGCCTTTGTATGATTTTATTTACATCTTGGGTTTCCAAAGTCTTCCTTAAGCCAAGTTCTCATAGGAACTTGAAAAAATATTATGTCCAAGAGTGGGTCAATCAATAAAAATATCATTGCGTCTCTTTCATTGCTGAGTCTATTTTTTTACTGATTAAGTTATTTATTTTCTATTCATCATATTTATTTATGTTATGTACGTAATTGTTATAATTTCTTTACTTTCTTACTTTTATAAGTATTTTGTATTAGATGTTCACTTGACATTCTTAAATTTGTAAATCATTTAAATTCTACTTCATTCTTTTTAATTCTTTACAAGTTCAAATCCAGAGGGGGGTAGGGTATGTATACCTCCATATACTTTAATAGTCAAATTGTTGAGTGGAGGGGGTCCCTTATCCCACAAACAAGGGGGTCTCATACACCAATTTGGTGTTTGGCTTGGTCATGACCTTAAAATTTGTGTGTGTGTGTGTGCATGCGCGTGTGTGTAGTTCGGTTTTATTTTGAAGAAAACATTAAAAATTTATAGAAATTGGAAAATATAAAATTTGAATAAGGGCTTATATGTTAGAACTTCATGAATATGAATTCTATATAATTTTCCCTAAGGCTATAAATTCAGGGTATCATTCTTGCCTTACCTTCTTTATCCTTGCAAGGTTGAAAGTGTTATGATCAAAACATTATAGTTTCATCATCAACAGTGACAACTTCACCAAAATTTCTTTTAATACTAATATGCAATACCAATTATCACTCTATTGATAGCTTCTAATGGCTCATAAACCAAAATTTTTTGCATATCTAAACATTGAATTCGAGGAATACACATAATTATTTCATCAACTATCCATCTATTTATATGCATAATAACTAAGGGTATAAAACAAAATTCATTTTATACACACTTCCATGAGATTCCTCCATAAAATTTCCCATTTATGCATTGTGTACATAACAACACACATAATATTAATAATATAATATGAATAATAGAAAAATACACATATTTTATCAAATATGTATGTGGAACTCACTATGTAGGAACACATTTTCTTCTTAGTTGCATGTATCCATTTCAAATACCACCTTCAAGATGGGTTGTGGGTTACTTTAAAATTTAAACTTTGAAGACAGCAACATTCCCAAGTCTAATATTCTCTATAGAGATTTTTTCCTTTGGCTTTTTTTACCTCCCAAAATTGCGCTACAAAATACCGAGTTCATCCGATGAATCGATACAACTGTTAGGATATTTAGACACTTAGGAGTTAGTTAAGATCTACTTGGTCTAATATGTCGTTAGGTAAAAGTGTGTTTCTTTAGTATGCATTAGTATGCATTTGTAGTTAGG
>JZKD02S1684395.1:0-10931 GCA_000966675.3 Picea glauca
TTTAATTATATTTGTGGTTTAAATTTAAATTTAATATTTTAAATAAAAATAATATATATGAATTGACTTTTTAATAATATAATAAAAATTATTAATTTTTAACTTAAAAAATCCATTGAGAAGTATCAACTTATCACAGTATGTCAAGAGGTAAAGGTATTTTTCATAATGAATGCATTTTAAGATTGTATCTTTCTTTATTATGTCTATGGTTGTGACATACACTCAACTCCTTGGGTTTTTGGCGTATAATAATTTAGCTCATGTCCTTTGGATGGCTTCGTTGCATGTGACAAAATTTTGTTATTTTATTGATGGAGTGCATTCCCCTCTCCTCTTACAAAACAATCTAGAGGAGAGGAATGTGGGGTAGTTTTTTAACTTTCAGGTGAGATGACTGTGATGGGATGTGGAGAATAATTTTTCTTATGATTAGTATATTTGTATTAGTAGTGGATTAACATATTTGTATAAGTGGTAAATGGTGAACATTGATAGGGATTACCATCTACTAATTGTATAGATGTTTGTCATTGTCAACCACACAATTCTAACTAACAACTAAGATGGTGAAAATTAAAAAAAATACAATTATTATTATTATTATTATTATTATTATTAAGTAAGGTGGGAATTTCTATTTATAAAGAGGTAAAATATACCCAGTCATGCTATTGTCTGTGGAAAAAAACCCAGAGTTTGTTAGCTTGCCATGTTATCGCACAAATTGTAGGTTGGGCAAAGCCCGACCCAATCTACAAGATGACGAGAACTATGGGAGAGTCTACCCACTGTCACCTTAGATAAACCCTCCCTTGCTTTAGTGAAGGGGAAATCCTACACAAGGGGGAAATCTCGGGTTACCCTAGGGGGAAATGAGATGGAAAGTGGAGTAATGGGAGATGATGCCCCTATAGGTCAAGTTACGAAGTGGAAGATGGCTTGGAAACAAGTCTTGGTGATGATCAATGGTTGCCAAATGCTTGAGTACTTGCAGAAGATAGTTGTATCTACCCGAGATAAGAGAAAAGACAAGTATACAAGCCCAATATTTTGATGGCCAAGTAAGTGAAGCTTGTTGTCCTAAATTAAAGCATTAAACAAATATATATATCAGCAAAGAAATCAATTAATTACTGCAGAAATAACCATCAAAATTGTTAAATAATTATTGGACAATGAAGCATTAAACCAATAGATAACTTCTGAATGTTCAAGCACAAATTTTGACAGTGAAAGAGGGTTGTTAGATAGTGTTTTCAGAGAATAATTGTAACATCCAAGTGGTTGCAGCAAATATTTGCTACAACAAGTTTCAACCACAAAAATTAGTAAGTAATCCAACAAAAAGTTGACCAATAAGCAGTAGAATCATAGTAGTGGCTTACAAGCAAATTTCCACGGTTGAAATGCAAGTAACAAATAAAGTATTTTTTGTTGCATTCATAATGGCTGTAGCTTTTGATTGATTACAACTCAAGAACTACTATACCAATCAAGACGCCATAGTGGCTTTAGCAATCTTGAGACACCAAGAAAATATTCCAACTTGAACAAGATCAATATCTCTCAAAATCACGTTTACCAATGCAAGTAATTTATTTTTCCAATGCAATAAATGATTAGTGACTTGCCAAATGGGTTGTGGAGTCTTCTTGTATTAGGTTAGGCCTACTACTTCTCAAGGGTTGTAAGCCCTTTTACTCCCTTGAGCAAGTAACCCTAACAAGGTAGATCTAGGACAATGTAAGCCCTTTTACTCCCTTGAGCAAGTAACCCTAACAAAGTAGATCTAGGAAGGTGTACGCCCTTTTACTCCTCCTAGCAACCTTTGCAATGAATTTTTCAACAAACAATAATGATAAAACTTGGTGGAGGGTATATGCCCTTATATTCCTCCAAGTATCTAACCCATAATAACCATGGAACAAGAAAGAAGAACTAACAAAATGCATATTTTTCTTACCAATTCCAATAACATGCAAGACAAAACCGTAGTTACCAAGAACTTTCATCACCATAGCAAGAGAAAAGGCATCCAAGATCTAGCGCAACACTTCATTCCACAAGACAATAATAAACCATAGCATAAGGGAGAGATGGAGAATGATATTGCCTAAGAGGGGAACAAATTTCATCCAAGTATCTCTTCTCATGTGAGAGAGTTATGTTAAAATGAAATGAAAATGATCCTTATTTATACAAAACTCCTAAAAAGTGTGTGTCCACATAAATTAGGGTAAACCACAAAATAAGGGAGTCATTCTCCCTTTATTTTTCCCTTTTACAAAATAAATTCAAATTTAATTTTAAAAATTCACATAAGAAACCCTAAAAGGTGACATCAACCCTCTCTAGGGTGACGTTTTGACACTTTAGCAAGTCGTTGAGAAAAGGAAGGAGGTTGTTGGGCCTCCTAATGCTCCTTCTTCATGCGCTAGGCTCATATCTGTGATGCAAAAGATCTTCCTCCTCCAAAAATTCCAAGTGTCCATCAAAACAACATCACCACCACCAAAACCCTATCCCTAGGGTAACGTCAAGCCCACCAAAGTGACGTTTTAGCCTCCAAAGGAAAATCGTTGGGCTTGCAAGAGATAGGTGAGATCCTCCAAGGTATCTTCCTCTCCCTCCAAAGGAAACATTCCTCTCTTGTACTGCACCGAGATCTGGGCTATGGTGTCCAACTAGTGGGCTTCCTTCCCTAATGAAGGCCCAAGCTGGGTTTATTCCTCGAAAATGTCCATCAACAAGGTCCTGCAAAGATAGACAAGTACACCCTCCAAGCGTCGTAAGTCAAAGCATCATGGCAACTAAAATCACATTTAATATAAGATCCACCTAAGCATGTACATCAAAAACTACCTCATCAAATTAAACAAGTGCTCAAAGACCCTATGCAATTTGCCAAGTTTAGGTATGGGAGGGTTGACAAGGTGACCTATTGGGTGAACTAGTCCTTAAGTCAAGGAGTGTTTCCTAGGTGGAAACCTTTCTAATTCATGTGGAGAAGGTGAAATGGATGGGGGGTAAGAATTTTGGACACGAGATTCATGACATACAAAGGTTCGTATTGTCTCATTTATGGGTACCTTTGTAGAGGGTGTGTTGCACCTTCGTTTTCAATGCATCCTTTTTCCAAGCCCATTTATTGTCATTAATTAATTAAGGTCCAGAACGATTGGGTATTCCCAATGGGTAACATAAATCTTGGGGGGTATTACTACAGTGTCACTTTAAGGGAGAGGTACACAAAGTTCCATAGGGGTAAAGTCAAGCTTGTAACGCACTTGTGTAGATCCCTCAACAAGTGGGACATTTTTATATGTGTATTTGCTTTTGTAGGTCTTTGATTTTTTTAGGAGAAACGTTTCAATGTTCTCAAGACCTCTTTGGGTGAGCATATGGAAGGTTATAGTTTTGGATTTTATCTTTTTCCAACTACATTCCCTCTGGGACTTCAGCCCCTTCTTCCCATGAAATGAGGTACAAACCCTTCTTGGGTCAATACACCTGAAAAATCCCAAAAGATAAGGAGACAAAATAAGGGAGAAGTGTGAAACATGGTAAGTATGATTGGGAATGGCACAATAAATCATCAAGGAGACCTCCAAGTAGCAAACCAATCCCTAAGGTTGACCACTTACTAGGCCGACGCAATGTCAACCACCAAGGTGAAACAGGGTAAAGAGCATAATTTCCAAGCAAACCTTCTATAATCAAAAGCATCCTTAAATGCAACATACTCAAAATGCATCAAATATTAAAGTGACACTTACCACAATACTTGACTTGTACCTCATGGAGAAAGCCTCGTCGTCTTTCAAAAGCAAGTTGATGTGGTTGATGCCACCGTCATGAATCCAGGATGTGTTGTGATGAAGCGGGTCTCAGTCTGTGCATGTGGATGATGTCAGTCATCTGTGTCTCGGTACTCCATGTCTGCAACCTAAGGGCCTCGAGACATCATCTCCTTAGTTACCCCTATAAATTGGGGATAACATGCCCAAAGGGAAACCGTGCCATCTAATCAAACTATCAAAACTATCATTATTATCCTACTTTGTCTGAACAAGTATTTGTAACCCATCTGAACTAAGAGTCTTGAAACTTGAAAACAAAAAAACTAGTAAATTTAGACTACAAAGATCTTGACTTATGCAGATTGCATTAATTATCAAGCACTTGAACTTGGATGGAAGTTGAAGGTAGTGTTGGCATTGTGCGCAGGTTATAAGACCCTAGTTTTAGTTTATCTATGACCAACAAAACCCACCAAACATCGACCCTTTTGGCATCACCTACTTGCATAGATGAAGTCTCACACGAGGTATATATTAGGACTATGAGAACCAGGCTTCTGCAGTAGTAAGGGAATGGGAGGTAAACATTTGGTTCATCATTCCTTATTACATTTGTGCACATAACTTTATTCTATTTAGTATTAACTTACTTATGATTCAAATTCCTATAATCAGAGTATTCCATATTAATGTATAGATTTGGTTTTTTTACAGTCATGAACATTGCACCATATTTAACCCATAAGACAAATCTATTCTACGATGCATACCAATATAATTCATAAGAAAACATAGAAAGACAGACAATGCCAGATTCTGTAACATCTCTTTAATATTCCCTTATTCATTCTTCTCATCCACCGACTGCTACATTCAAGAACTTTGGAACTCAATAACGAACAGATCATAATATAAATAACATAACCTAGCATAACATAACTGAATTGAACCCCTAATCTCCCAACCCATTACATGTTTATATACAAATCTAGGGCTAAAAACCTCAATCTGCTCATCCCAAAAATATCCCATTACAATGCATGGCCAAGTCAATTAACTGGTTGTTCGATTGTTTTCCTCTGATTTTCAATCTGCATGTTTTTTTTTTGTTTTTCTTCTATTTCCGGAATGTCAGGATGTCATCCTTTTGTCATGCTTTATTTTCTGTCGGCTTTATTCTTGTATCTGTGCGTTGTCTTTCTTCTGTGCACTTTCCTCCTTCTATGCAATGTTGTCTCAGATGCGCCTCAGTTGCACGCTCTCTAGCTTTCCTTCTTCTTCCGTGCACTTTTCCTTTACTTAGGATTTTTCCCCAAAACTGTATCAAAACTGCAAAACTGTTTCCAAAATTGCTTGTCTAATAGGCCCCCAACACTCACTTGTGGCTCATCACGAGCCACTCAGGCCTATTGCCTGCTCTTCCATGCCGAAATGAAGTTTTGAGAGGCATTCTTTGCTACCTCCACCTCTTTAATGATTTGGCCTATGTTGTTGTTATCTCCTATGTTCCTTGCATGGTCAAGTTTGTAAGTTTGTCCTCTGCTTCAATCACTACCTACTTGAACTTACCCTGCACCGTAGCCAATTCTCTAATTACCCTCACTGCCTCTTCTTGTCGTGGTCCTAGTCTCTGTAGAAAGATCTTGTCAGAGCGCTTAATTTGTGATGAACAAAGCATTGCAGCCTCAACCATCCTTAGAGCCATCAATTCATGATGAAAAAAACATTGCGGAGAAAATGATCTTTAGAGAGACGATGACTTATTTTGAAAGAAGTTATTCAACTGCAGATGAAAGAATGGTGGAAACCTATGATACAAAGGTAACAACGACAAGTTCAGAGGTGCCAACATTGTGTAACCTTCAAAAGGTTTCTTTAATACCCCTTATGTTCATGATATATCATCAGGTGTCAGGAGGGCCTTTCGTGTGGAGGATTCAATAAAAGTTGGGGGTCCTCTGCTAGTACTGTTAGGTTTCATTATTTTCCCCGTCATATGAAGTATTCTTGAGGCCCTTGTGACAATAGAGATGGGTACCATGTTTCCCGAAAATGGTGGGTATGTTATGTGGGTGTCTTCGGCCTTTGGGCCATTCTAGGGATTTCGACATGGATGGCTAAAGTGGCTGAGCAGGGTGATAGATAATACCCTGGAAATCTCCTTTGGATTCAATTTACCCAAACTTTACAATTATTGCTTTCAAGGTAATCCAACAGTCACCATGCTTCTAGGTTTTCCTGGTCATCTTCGTCATAGTTGGATTGGGAAAATCCATGCACATTTTAGATAACAAATTCTTCTATATAAGGCCTCTGATATTTTGTTGAATTCGTGGACACTTGACGACTGGAAGTGCAAAGGAAGTTTCTTCCATTGAATATTTTGTTTTAGAGAAGTTTGTCATCAACGACGAAGATTTCAGAACATTTTCGGGTAAACATCGCCATTTTTCCTTGGCAATGGCAGTCACTTTATTGAGTTTTGTGTTTAAATTTATGGATTGGGCTTCGAGGTGATGGGATTTACATGTTTCTTTGGCCATGGTCTGTAAGGTATTAGGCATTGTAGGCTTGAGTGGTTAAAATTAATGACATTCGAGTTTATAACTCTGAAAGTAAGCAAGTTGTTTTTCATTATCATTTTTTTTAATTTAAACTCTAAATTTTGGGATTTCAATGTCCCGCATTTGTAAGATATTTAACATTTCAACCGGCAAAAGAGTTCTTTTACTTTTAGTTTTTTCCTGGTATGTTTTTTTTTAGGCATTTACCCGTCAAAAATTTGTTCATGCCTATAATAAAATCTGTCCATGCCTATAATATTATTAAGTTAAGCATTGTTTAGATCAATGAGGATTAGGCAATCAACGGTCAAATATGTGAGAAAGTATTAAACTTTTCAGCCGTTTTTCCTCTTTTTTGGTCAAATATAAATAATCTTGCTCAACATTTGAAATTTAACCATAAAATATCACTATGTGAAGATAAAGTTACGAATATAAGCGTCTAAAATATGAGGATCAATATTTCAATGTTCAAACTTGTGAGAAGTCATTCAACATTTCATATCATCAAACATTTTTGTTTTGCTTCATTAGGCTTAACTACTAAAAAAATCGTCAAAATAAGTATTTTGTTTTTTTGAGATTAAGACAATTGGTAAATCGAGCGAATGTCAAAGTCCCTAGGCCCTCTGGGATGTCTTTGGAACATTTTACCATCAATATTTGAACATGGATACGTGAGTTAAAAAACTTGTTCCCTACCCTCCCTTGGAGCTATAATCCCGTGACTAATAAGTTCTTATGTCCTCTTCTTTTACATATTGAGGTTCATTTTTTGTTTGGAGTATTTTGTTGGATTAAAGGTTTTTTTCCCTTCGCTACCCTGCTTTGGGTTTTAAATAGGCCTCATACGGACCATAAGTAATTTTAACTTAGTGCGGACATTTTCAGTTATTTTCGGATCAATATAGTTATATTTGAAGTATCCGACATTTCAAGCATAAGGTAGCTCTTTGGTTTTTCATGAAATATTATTTTTGGCGCTTGTGAACAATTAAAGATTGGTTTTAAATCATCTATGTAAGTTTAGGTATTTATTGTGTTAGACTTGTGCAAGTTGTGCCTGTTAATTTTGAGATTTTTGTCTTGTTAATCCATTCACGGTTTTGTCTTTTTAATCCATGCATGATGATGTTTGATTTACTATAAACGGAGGAGTAATTTACCAATTTCTTGATGAAGTTAAATGTTTTGGAGTTCAATAGGCGTAGCTTGACTTGTCAAATGTTATTGTAGGATCAAATACTTTGACAATAAGAAATCTATCTTTTATAAGTGAATGCACGAAACTTGACTTTTAATTCAAGAAACAAGACCTACATTGTATTCCCATCTGTGTGATTAAATCTAAGGGATTAATCTGTCTAAAATACATCATTTTATTCCAAGTTGCAGTATGAGTATGCCAAAATCTTGGAGATTTCTCAGTTTCAATTCATGGCTACTTGTTAACGCTTGAATCCGTCATGACCGAAATGACAAGCTCGTGAGGATATGAATCCCCCTGAGTTTTTAGAGAGATTGTACTCCTTTGGCTAAAAGATTTGTTTGTGATATCTTGGATTAGAAGAATGCTAAGGCAACAAATCCTAGATCTTTATTGCTTGAAATTATGAAATGATATGGTTCTAATCTGATCTTTGTATGCAACAAGAAGTCTTTAAGTGTTTGAAAAGATTGAATGAGGGCTTCAACATCAGAATTTATTTGTGATCAACATCACATACACAATCTTCTTAATCATATATAAATACATCCATGTCTTCTTCATGAAAAATAGGAGAAAATAATTTGATCATCTCAAAGAATTTTAAAAGAGTACCACTATCAAGATCAAAATATATTTTGATAGGTCAATCCCAAATACCTCATACTCAAGACTCAAAATTACAAGATACAATCAAAATCAACCCCAAAGCAATTCTTTGTGGAGTCTATTCATGAAAAATATTATTCATTATAAAAGTTTTGACAGTCATGTATATGGCTGTAAACACTCTGTGATCATACAAGAAAAATATTTTGGAAGAATACAAGAAGAACACTCAAGAACTTAGCTTTGTGCCCAATTCAGAGACTCAACCACAAAACTATGAGAAATGGTGTAGAAGAATAGAAAAAATGGAGAAGATGGAGATCCATTTTCTTTTATCATAAGCTTGGTTATGTATTCATGGTTGTACTTTCTTCTTCCTTTGATGTTCTTCCCTGCCCCTATGATAATTATGATTCTATCCACCTTGGTGAAGCCCTTCTTCTCTTTTTAAAATGAGATATTCTAACTACTTGAGTAGTTAGGGTTTTTTCTTTTTGAATTTATCATACAATTCTTTTCTTGAAATATTCTGTTTAATAAAAGCATCATTAAATCATCACTAATGAACTCACATCATTAACATCCATGACTTTTAAAAGGGTCCCTTTCCTTTTCTAATATTTTTTTTTTTAAATAAACTTTTATTTTCAAAATTCAATTAATTGCCCCTTCAAATAGGGGGACTGTGTTTTGATTTTATAGAAATGATAATCAACTTTGTGGCGATGTAAATCACTTCTAATGGGATATTCATTGTCTTATATTTCCAACGATATAAGGTTTTCCCAAATCCATCCCCCGAATCTCAAGATATGAACTCGTGAAGTTGAGTTGTCACGCAGACCCATTAAAAATGAAGTTGATTGATATTTTAATTTATGGGGAAAATGTGGCTACTTTCAGCGCTTGAAACCTATACCATTATCTTCTTCGTTGAAATAAATTTCCAATGGTATAAAGCCTGCATGATTCTGACACCCAGAGCTCAAGTTATGGCCTCCGCAAGATTAACACTAAGCCACCGTTAATCAGAATTGATGAGCAAATCTCAACCCTTGGATGAATTTTGTCCTTTTCTTCATGAAATTCGACTTCTCTTCATAAAACTCATCCCACATGCATGGGAAAATTCAAGTTTTAAGTACAGATAAAGTAAAGTGCTTCATGTCTCTTATGTTGAAGAGGAGGAGAGTATAGAGACCATAGAGTTTGACCATTAGAACATTGATGAATAAAATAATAATTTTAGAACCCTATCACTATCCACCTCATGCCCAATCACCATGACGAGTTAGCCATTCACAATTCACCATGTGTCATCACCTGATAATATGTCACATGTCACCAATGAGGAGATTCCACATGTCTTCATGTGACAGGTCAAAAATCTACCATGTGTGTCCAATAAGAGTATGCCATGTGTCTTCAATAAAACTACACCATGTGTCTTCCTCCATAAGTTGTCATGTCATCCAATTGTGGGATGCCATATGGAACCATCCATATACTGCCACTTGTCATATCTTCACAGGTTTCCATGTGACCCAAGGAATGGATGACACATGGCATGAAATGAGAGATTAGTAATAAAATAATAAGGAAATATAATTAAGTGTGAAATGGGTTAAGTGTGGGAAAGTGCATGAGAGAATAAGAGAGAGGGTACGTGAAGGGGAGGGTAGTTTGTAGGTGTCGGAAGTGAAGTGGGGGGAGAAATGTACGGAGCGGAGTTGGGGAGGATGACGTGGGGTGAGGTAATGGGAAGGGTAATAAGGGAGGGCAATCAATACAGAAAATTGCAGTGGAGAATACAGAGGTGATGAATGTGAAGCCATCCCAGGATAAAGGGAAAGTAGTTACCCAAATAGACAACAATGAAGAGACATCAAGAGAAGAGAGGAAAGGAGATTCCGCAAAACTCTCTAAAACCTGGGCTCAAATTATTAGCAATCCTGCTGAGAGGGAAGGAGAAAGAAACATTTAGGTTGGCAACATGCAAGACAGAGAAAGCAAAGAAATACATGATAGAACAACAAACATAATTATCAAGGGGGTGAAAGATTATGGGAAAAATGAATGTACTCTTGACCTGGCAAGAGACTTCTTGAAAGACAAGCTCCAATGGCAAGGACAAATATGTCAAGCATGGAGAGTAGGTAAGCCTAACAATGAGAGAGCCAGGCCCATAAAAGTCATCATGCCCAACTTGTGTGATAAAGAGATCATTCTAAACAGGAAGCAGTTCTTGAGGGGTTCTTGGTTTTTTCTAGAAGAAGACTTAACTGTAAGACAACAAGAGGAAAGGAGAGACGAAATGACAAAAGTTAGGGCAACAAGAGACGAGGGAAAAAGAGCATGGATTTATAAAGGTAAAGCTGTGATAGCGCAATTTGGACCTCCTTCCAAAACAAAGCAACAAGACAATAACAAAGAAGAGGCAGCAAACTCTTCAGCAAGAAATGAGGAAGTAAGGTCAGTATGGGCAAGTAGAGACAAAGACTCAACTATGAGTCTTGCATCCCAAAACAAATAGCAATCAAATCGCACCCAGGTTTCCTTAAGATTAGTTTGTTGGAATTGCAGGGGTTACCTATGGAGACGAGGACCTGGGTTAGGGCCTATTGCGGAAGATAGAGACATAATTTGCCTCATAGAAACACATGAGCATGAAGGGTGCAAGACACCTTTGTTTGAAGGGTATTGGAAGTCAGCAGTGTGGAACAAGGCAACAGGGAATGGCAAAGGGCA
>JZKD02S1684395.1:10941-30807 GCA_000966675.3 Picea glauca
TGTAAAATTACCCAGAGATCACATCTTTGGATCAATTATTGTCCCGTGTATTCGTTTATGATTGTGTATCGCAATGGTTTTGTATATATAAACGCTACATTAATCCATGGATTCTGTTTTTAAATTAAAAAGAGGCATGGATTCTCTTTTTTAAATTAAAAAGAGGCAAAGTTGGGTAGGTAAACAAATACCTAAAATACTTAAATAGTTCTATGGGATAGTACAGATGGTAAGGCTTGCCTATACTCTTCTTATACTACGAGAGGTAGTATAAGAAGAGTATAGTCTCATTTAACACTTCATATCATATATGTTAAATTTCCTATAAAAAAAATAAAAAAACAAACAATGTTGTCATACTAAAGAAAAAAAACAAACAATGTTGTCATACTTACTGAACTTATTGTCATCCTCGATAAGTAGGGAAAATAAAAATCACTCGTCTCTAAACCCCAACCCCTATAATTAAATCAAACAAGAAATACAGCTCTGCGACTATGGGCACTGCTCACATCGCCAATTGTCATTATTATTGGATTTGTACAAGTTTCTCTTGTACTTGAACTTATTGTCATCCTCGATAAGTAGGGAAAATAAAAATCACTCGTCTCTAAACCCTAACCCCTATAATTAAATCAAACAAGAAATACTGCTCTGCGACTATGGGCACTGCTCACATCGACAATTGTCATTATTATTGGATTTGTACAAGTTTCTCTTGTACCAAACATTGACAACAACTAGAGGTGGCTATGAATTTATTCACCTCATCAACCTCTAACCATTAGAAGCCTGTCATCTTTATTTCGAGAAAAATAGATTTTACAATATGCTCACTGTATTTGAAATAGTTCAGCCAAAATAGAGCTTCAAGGTTATTATTGCTCAGCTGCAGCAATCATACATGTCCAAGGTTGGCTGCAGCGGTCAGAGATGTTCA
This sequence comes from Picea glauca, assembly GCA_000966675.3. Lineage (NCBI taxonomy): Eukaryota > Viridiplantae > Streptophyta > Pinopsida > Pinales > Pinaceae > Picea > Picea glauca. The sequence continues at coordinate 11,882 of JZKD02S1684395.1, forward strand.
AGGTAGTCAAACGTGGGATGTAGCAGTTTTTTAAAGCGGTTATTTGCCTTGATTTTTGTGTAGGAAATTGTGTTGAATTGAGAATTATGTAAAGGGAGGGTCATGAAAATTGTTAAAAAAATTGAAGAAAACCTGTACGGAACAGTGAAATCACAGAATTCTTATTTAAAATTTTACAAAAGTTTTACTGAAACATGTCAATTGAAGTTACAGATTTCCGACTCGAAACCTTGAACATTTATAAGATTTCCTACTGGGAACTTTAAACATTTATAAGGTTCAAAATAAGTGACAGATTTCCTACTGAAACACCTTAACCATGTGAGGGTTTCAAACAGAAAACCTATCACTGGAACAGGGCTCCGACGAGTGATTAAAGCTGGACAATGAAGAAGCTTGGGAATCAAAGGTAAAATCTGAAGCATAAAACGTGCGATGAACGTTGCAATGATATGGACAGCAACATGATCGGGGTGCAATCTGGGCCATGTATCTGATAAATATGTGGACACGCACGTGACGGCTGTTCGTTTGTGAACATCAAAGGCCGAATAAAGAACTTAGGGGTATAGTTTAATACCCCACTCTTCCTAAATTGATACTCCTCAGACTGTTTTAAAAATTATATATTTGAAATTCGATAGACTAGCAAATAACAGTGGCAGCACGTCCATTGTAACTCGACTGCGGACTTTGCTCGTTTTTCTGGCGTTTTTGCTTTGGCTCTGGGGTTCAGTAATGTTTTGGCTCGGGGGTTTAGTAAAAGGTGTGTTTATTTGTTTTATGAAATGGGTTTTTTTTCTTGTTAGAATTTGGTACATAAATTTGTATGAAATTATTATTTTTGTTGTTTAAAATTTATTTTTTATGGTTTTTTTGGTCAGAATCCTGCCACATAAATTTTTTGTTGTTTAAAATCTATTTCTAAATGCATAAATGGATTCAGCATGAAAAATCCCAGGCACTTTCATTTTACAGAAATAATCACTCAAATCTGTGAATTTAACAATTTCTAGCCAAATTTCAAGCAAAGATCCCCAGAAAATGTCCTCCAAAAATAATCATTTCTTAGAACATTTAAACTGTGGCTTTAAAAAAATTCCACATGTGGATTAGATTTTTAATTAATAAAAAAACAAATTAAAAAATATAAAATATAATATATTTAATTTTAATAAAAAATTTTAAATTGATAAGAATTTTAAAAAAAAAATTATATGATTAATGAAAATTTTGATAACTAAATTTTTTCTTCCAAATTTCCATTTTCAAAGCAATCACATTATTAAAATTTTAAAAATTAAATAGATAAAACTTCATTTCATTAAAATAATAAACTTATAAAAATATATATTTAATATTTAATAAAAAATGTTTTTTTTTTTTTTTTTTTTTAATATGAAATCTTTTCAATGTTTCTGTTTTTGAAAGAGTTAAAAAAAACCATTACTGGACGTGTCCATTTCTAGAGTAAAAAGCATAACAGGACATGTTCATTTCTCTTTTTTACATAATGGAAAGAAAGAAGCCTTCCATGAAGCAGAAGCATTGGGTAATAGAGCTTAACTATTTCTATTTTTATTTTTAACAGAAAATTTTAAGATATAATTGTTTTCAAATCTGTATATACAAGATCCAAATTATCTTACTGATTATACAAATCAGTCCCATAACTTGTAAAAACCAAAGTCCAAAACACTAACATATAAACACTAATTAGCAAAAAGAAACTTACACGCTAGCAATAAAAACTCCAAATACATCATGGAAGGCTCCCTTCCAAATCGCATCCTCGTTATCACACTCTGATGTGTACAATTCAAAAAAGGACTACACAGAAAAATTACCAACACTGACAAATTTGCTTCATTTGAGCCTCTAGGCCATGAGGGGAAAAGAAAAACCAAAAAAAGAGAGATCTTTCAGGCCTAGGCCTGACTAAAAAAGCTTTAGATAGAGAGTTTGTCCCATAGATAGAGAATTTGTCCCATAGAGCCTTCCACCCACTTATTATAGAGTTTAACTACTTTATAGATACATAAGTTTAATGATGATGATTTTGATAGAAGAAGTCATGTCTTGTAACTCTATATGTCATATTATGTATTGAAAAGTTTTTTTTGATTTAAAAAAAAAAATAATAATGATAATTGTAATGGTAGTAAGATTTGGATTATGATAATATTTATGAAGGTATTGTTTCTATCCATTTCAATTAAAATTAAGATTATGTAGTTATTTATAAGCACATTGTTTAGGTGAATTAAAAGAAAGATGTGAAAGGGCGTTGTCTATGTGTACATTAAAGTAATTAAAATTAAAGTTTTTATGATTTGCATGTATTGTAGAATATACTATTTTTTTATTGTTTTTAAGGTGTTTTTAAAGATTTTCATAAAAATTTAAATAGAATTTTTAAAGTAACAATGTTATATTTTTTAGATGATGAAATTATTATTATCAAATTTCAATGAAATTGAATTAAAAAATATAAAAAGGAATTTTAGGGTATTTTTATTTTTTATTTAGAATCGGCAACTCATGACTTGAACCTGGGCAAGACATCCTTATAAGAAATCATATGAGTTCACTTGAGGTGAGTACAATTTGGTGAAGCTACTTTAGGTTAAGCATGTCATAAGTGGGATTTGAACCTGGTGGGGAGGATAACAACTTGACGTCATAACCATTGAATCTAGACTCAATTAACAAAATTACGGTCGTAGTCATAATCGTTATTGTCTAGTCTTAAGGATGACAAGAGTGTGGGCTTTGAGGTGCCCCTATGGCAACATTAGGGGCTAGACATCTTCATGAGAATTGAACCATGGTCACCAATAAAAAAACTCCTTGTTCATCATCGGTGGATCCAATCCATTTTGGCAACTATAGGCCCTTCTTATGAAAAACTAACATTAATCTGCTACGCCTATAAGCCCTTCTTATGAAAAAAATGCATGAATCAGTTTTTCATCAAAATGAGAATATATTAGACTTGTTCTCGATGCTACCCAAGATAATTGTGTTGCATAAAGTCATTTTATGGAAGGTTATGTGTTGGGTCGGTCCTAAATAATTTTTGGTCAGTCTCCATTGGTATACAAATCATAGATTATGTAAGGGAACAACTTAATGGATTCAAGAGGGATGAAGAGGTAGAATGAACTGGACAATTCACATTCAAAAAGGGAAATGATCTCTTCATCCAAATCAAAGGAAGCAATATAGTTTATTTATTAGAGCGTCTATCAATGTCAAACTACTCAATTGAGTGGAAAGAAAATGGAGAAAGAAGGTAAGTCTATCAATGTTTAACATCCTCGGCTAGGAGAAGTATAAGAAAAATGCATATATTTGGAAATTATAATATTAACAATAATAATCTAGTTTTTAGGTCATGTCCTAGTGAGACATGAAATTAGTGTATGATACCCCCTTATTTGTGGGACAAAGGACTCCCTTTGCGCAACAATTCGACTACTTACTAATCATACTTTGTAATTTAAAAATATAATATTGGATCATGGAATATTTGAAAGTGTAGGGGCCAAAAATTGGAAAATGGACCCAAAAAAAGTAAGTGTGCATATAGATATTTATATATAAAATTTTCTTTCCAACAATATAATCTAATGTATTTTTATTTACTTCCCAAAAGTATAAAATGTGTAATTTAATGGATGTATATATTTATTTTCAAGGTATATTGAGCTATGTTCTAGTAGTTAATTAATGGGGGTTTTCCATCACTAGCCCAGATTTGATTCTTAAAGGGATGGTGTCTTTGGCATCTAACCTAGGAATCCTCTTAGTGACGTGTCCAAGGACTGATAATCCATTAACTCCAAATCTCAAAGCCTTGATCCCAATAGATACAATTAGATTATGGTAAGAGTATAAGAGGATTCCATGACTCTATGGAGTTTGTGTTCATAACTCTAAAGATCAATAAAAACACATTTACACACTAAAAAGAGAAAAAATATATAACAAGGAAAAAATATCTAAAAACCTAGATTTTCACAATTACTCGTAATTATAAAAGATCTTTTATAATTAAATTTTGTTTAAATTTTTAAAACACACTCAACAACATTTCAAATGAACACTCCATCTATTTGATCCATACTCTATTTTCAAACAATTTTTTAAAAACTAATTTAAACATATAATTTACAATGATTAAGAGACATTTATGGAAAAGGGTTAAGAGGTCCACAACTCTCATCCTTTAACCAAAAACTTCAACCCTTTATATAAATATCCAAGAATCAATCGTTGTTCATTGATATAATTTCCCTTTTTTTATTATGGCCATCTTTCCACTCAATGAAATAATACAACATTGACAAGAGGGAGTTACAAAGGCAATAAGTCTTTATCTTCAATTGAGATTCAGAATAAGAGGCAACCATTGTAGGAAAGGTAGTTTACTTTGTTGTCAGAACGATTTGGATTAGAGCAAACGTGCATGGAAAATAAAGTTGGTGTGTCGTATATATCACATGAAAATATTTTTTAAAACTTGTGATGTATCGTATAAAATTAAATTTTGTGCGATGCAATGTGTCACAACTAAAAGACTTTTGAGTGTGATGTGTTATATTGTGATTGAAATAACTTTGAGTGTGATATGGTGCACAAAAGGAAATTTTTTAAGGATGCAATGAAGGAAACTTGGCCTTAGAGAAGAAGAAAACATTTCACTTAGAAGTTCCTTTTGTCGCAACTAAAGAAAGTTTTCAGCAGCATGATATGTCGCGACAAAGGAAACTTTGTAGCGACGCGATGTGTCATGTGGACATAAACTTTGAAGCAATGTGATGTCTCATGGAGATGTAATTTTTTAGCAATGCAAAACATTATGAAGATAGAAATTTTGCAATGATGCAAAACGCTGCATAAAATTAATCTTTGTAATGATGTGAAATGTCGCATGAAAGTAAAATTTGCAGTGATGTGAAACATCTCACAAAAGTAATTTTTGGTGATGTGAAAAGTCACATGAAAGTAAAAATTTTAGCCATGTAATGTACAGTGGGTAAAGTCATTTTTGTTGCAATACGGTGCAAGTGAGAAATGTTCTGTCAAATGCAAAAAAACAAGTTTTTTGGAAAAAAATCTATGGGGAAAATAACTTGCTCAAAGGCTGAGGAAAAGATCAAAGCAAGCTTTTAATGAGCCTAGTGATTTTCAAAGATAAAAGAACCACGATAAGCTTCATAAGCAAAAAAAATCAAAGTAAAGGAAGGAAATGTACATCAACCCCATGCTACTTTTGCTTCCAATGTCTTGAGTGCGATACGCCCTATGTTGCAACCTCTTAAACTCTATGTGCACCATTTCACATCCTTTAAAACTTTGTCTTGGGCCTTTCATTAAACTTGTATATGTATCGTATGGAAAAGAAAGTTTGATGTGACATGTGTATCACATGAAAAGTGTTTTTTAAAAGAGTTGTGATGTATTGCACGAAAGTAAAGTTTTGTGTGATACGATGTGTCACAACTAAAAGAAGTTTGAGTGTGATGCGCTATGTTGCAACTAAAAGAACTTTGAGTGTGATACGACGCAAGGAAGGAAACTTTTTGAGGATGTCATGAAGGAAAGTTTGTCTTAAAGATGAAGAAAAGACTCCATTGAGAAGTTCCTTTTTGTCGTGACTAAGTAAAGTTTTCAGCGATGTGATATATTGTGACAAAAAAAATTGCAGCATTGCGATGTGTTGCATGGAAATAAACTTTGAAGCACTGTGATGTATCATAGAAATGGAAACTTTTGAACAAAACTAAACTTTTTAGCGATGTGTTGCAGTGTATCATTACAGGTAAAGTCATTGTTGGTGTGATATAATGCAAGCGAGCAATGCATCACTAAGAGTAGAGCTTTGTCGTGGCATATCGCATCCCTCAAAATTTTCTTTCCATGCAACACATAACATTTCCAAAACTTTTCCCTCTCTCGGCATATTGTAAATAAAATTTCATGTGTGCAAGATATCACACGCAACAAAAGTTTAGAAGAACACTAAATGTCACACTAAAATTTGTTTTGTTGCGATACACAATGTCCCAAACACATGTCGCATTCAAAAATATTTTCCATGCGATATAGATAAGACAAATGGTGTGCCTGAGACAAAGTTTCTTCGAGAGAGTGCATTTTCACACACAAAACAGGAACCCTAAACTACATCGCACTGCGCCAAAGTTTGTGTCTGTGTGATACATCGCACTTCCTCAAAATTTCCACCATCATGACATGTCGCACCAAAGTTCAAAAGAGGTGTGATACACATGAAATGGGTTTCCAAAAGCGTGTCACACCAAATCTTTTTTCCATGCAATACATTTGTGCAATATATCACATGGACTGAAAGTCTGCTCAATATTTTCCTTGTCACACCACTTTACACCAATCTTTTCATTGTCACACCACTTTACTCTTTTTGTGTGATACGTTTTCATGTGTCACATCGTTCCTAAAGTTTGGTGTGATGCTTTGGAAACTTTGAGTATCGCACGTGAACAAACTTTGTTGTGGTGCAACATGCTTTAAAGTGTATCACACCTCTTTTAAAATTTGGTGTGACTTGCTCAAGGACTTCCATGCATCACACCAAAAAATATCGTGGTGCGACATAGAGCTTATCGCAACCTCTTTAAACTTCGGAGAGTTGCAATGTATCACACCTAATTAAAATGTGTGCATAATAACGCATGTGCCAGGTTGCACCTCTTGAAAGTTTTGAATGATGTGATGTATCACGAGGATGTATTTTTATGCGCCATATCCTAGCTCTTAGAACTTTGTGTGCCCCATATAATCAAATCACTACACACAATATATCTCCTTTCCATTGTAGACTTATCTTGATAAAATTTGTTTCGTTCCAATTGATTCATTACAGCCAAATCTTCAACAACTTTAAAGAGTTCATACCACCAATTTTCAATTTGTACTTGATGTAAGAGTAATGCCTCTTCAGTAGCACTATCATGATTTCTTTGCAAAACATCTTGTAGGATCTGAGTTGCATTTCTTATTTCTTGAAGATTGTAGTTGTCATTTCCTTCCTCAACAATTGCTATTAGAAGGCATTGATATACATTGATTCAAATACTTGGGAATACATCTATTCAAAACCAAATAGATTATATGTTTAGATCAGCTCACTTTCACTCTTGGTTTTCATGGACTATTATGTCTGACTAATTTGACTGCAGACAATGTTGCATGTTAGTAGGTATAAGAATATAAAAGTATTGTAATTAGGTATAAGGTTATTGTTTAATATGTTTCCTTGTCACGCCATTTTACACTTTTTGTGTGATATGTTTTCATGTGTCGCATCATTCCTAAATTTTGGTGTGATGGTTTGGAAACTCTATGTATCGCACAAAAACAAATTTTGTTGCGGTGCAACATGCTTTGGAGTGTATTGCACCTCTTTTAAAATTTGGTGGGACTTTCATGTATTGCACGAAAAAAATTGTGGTGTGACATAGGGTGTGTCGCAATCACTTTAAACTTCAGAGATTTGTGTCATATAACACCTAATTAAGCTTTGTGTGTGCATTAATGCATGTGCCATGTCACACCTCTTAAAAGTTTTGGATGATGCAATGTATCATGAAGAAGATGTCTTCCCATGCACCATATCGCAACTCTTAAAACTTTGTGTGTTCCATATAGTCAAATCACCCCACATAATATATCTTCCTTCCATTGTAGACTTATCTTGATAAAATATATTTTTTGCCAATTGACTCATTACAACCAAATCTTCCACAACTTTAAAGAGTGTAAACCACCAATTTTCCTCGGGTACTTGATGTAAAAGTAATAGCTCTTCAACAACACTATCATGTTTTCTTTACAAAACATCATGTAGGATCTAAGTTGCATTTCTTGTTTCTTGAAGAATGTAGTTATCATTTCCTCCCTTAGCAATTGTTGTTGAAAGGCATTGATATACATTGATTCAAACACTTGGGAATACAAATATTCAAACACTTGATCATTCACATTCATGCACTAAATAAAAAAGAGTGAAACATAAATCATAAACATTTAATGTTACGAACTAATGCTAACATCACGTATAGAATTAATCCACCTCAAGAGATGTGAAATAAATATATCTCTCATTTCCTTAACTTTCAAACTAAGCATTTCACTATCTTTTCCATTTAAAAGCACTGCTCAGCAGCAGATCTCTTGGCGAGTCCTGGGTCACTAGCTCCATGCTGAATCTAGACAGAGAACTCTCGGCTGAATGGAACAACTACACACTACATCTAAAAGAAGCTGGAATCCGCCTACATGAGCGACCAGACACTCTAATCTGGACAGGAGGCGATAAATCGGGAGTCATATCAGTCTGAAATATCTACAAAGCACTGACAGGAGAGATCTGGCCCATCCGAGAACAGACCTGGTGCACTCGCATGTGGAAGTGGAATTGTCTATTGAAACTAAAACTCTTTACTTGGCTATTGACGGAGAATAAAATCTTGGTCTGGGATATCCTTCAGAGCAGGGGCTGGTCAGGCCCAAACCGTTGCATTCTGTGTAAGGAGGAGAGTGAAACCTCACTCCACCTCTTTGTGAGCTGCAATTTTACCCGGCAAGTATGGCTACAAGTCACAGCGTCACTAAAATAAACTGATCAGTGGCTTGGACCTTCGGTGTACTCTTGCTTCAGCTCTTGGTGCTCAAAACACCAACTCTACCCCTCGCTGCCAGCCACGGTCTGTTGGAAGATTTGGTTAACCAGAAATGCTGCCTTATTTGATGATAAACCCCCCTCGGTTACTTCGGTGACAAGCCTCATTCTTTCTGTTGTCGACCACCCTTCCCCCCCAACATTGCCCAGAATGTCCGTAGATCTTCTAAAACTCTCCCCTTTGATAAAGCTATCGCCTGGTTTGACGGAGCAGCTCAATCAGATGGATCACTTTGCGGGGCAGGATGACACTTTTTTATCAGCTCACATACCTCCTTTCGATGGTCTCTCGACGGAGGACAAGGAACCAACACAAAAGCTGAACTTTTGGGGGCTTGGGCTTCACTAATTCTGGCTCAGAGGCTGAATATCGACGACTTGCATCTTCTTGGAGATTCCAAAGGCATCATCGACTGGATAAATGACAAGGCAGATCTTCGATCAGCAGCTCTTGATCGCTGGAAAGAATGAACCATCGAAGCAAAAAGTTTCTTCAAGAGTCTATCTGCCTCTCACATCTACAGAGAAGAAAATGCTATCGCAGATCAGCTTTCAAAACTAGCACTTTCCCGGCCTCCTGGTCTCATAACTATCGCCCGATGGGAGGATGGCAACGAAGGCCCCCCTATCCTGCTCAAAATCTGATGCAACAGTCACTGGGACACCGTTTCCACCATTGGCTTTGTGTCTATGCTACTGTATCAGTTTTTTGTGCCACTAAATTTTTTTTTGTAATTAATATCACAGGCTGTCTACTTAAAATGACAGGACAGGCAACATGCTGCCCACAGTTCACAACCGATTTCACCTTTGAACAGAGGACATGGCCGATATTTTTGTCACTTTGACTATCTGAGCGATGAAAATACTTTTCATTGTATTTTTCATTGTATTATCTGAACACCAACGAGCAGCAATCAGCACACAGGACTCCTGTTAGTGCCTATTGTTGTTGTTATATGTAAAACAATTATATCCTTTTGAATATAACTGTGCAATTTTCTCGTGGAAAAAAAAAAACTAAGCATTTCATTAAAATGTCCCCTCACGTTGACATGAGGCCAAATAAGAGGTAAAAGTCTTTGATTGGAGGACATAAATTGTTTTGTATATTTACCAAATAAATTTGCCTCCATGTCTATTGGTTGGAAGTATTGATTTGTGTGCAAATAATATGAAAAAACGACACTACCTAGATTTTTGTGCAATTGGTGTCTCGATATGAGGCTAAATAAGAGGACGATATTAAAACTTAAGTTAACGATGAAATTTAGTCCTAGCCTAAAGGTGAGGGCTAAAAAAGAGGCTTTAAACAATCCTTTAAGCTCATTAAACCTGTGGACATATTGGTAAGACGTTATTTTTAAGTAATGCATTTTCGTAAGAGGGGAAGCATTAATATTGAAATTTCCAATGATTTAAATGTTGTGTTATCTTTATATGTTGGTAGTATGTGTAATTTTTTATAGATATTAGTGGTTGTTTAAATATTTTACTAATTTGCCTTTTTCGAGTTGTTTAAAATAACGTAAAAGGAAATTGGATCCGAGGAAAAATGTAAAAGGAAATTGGTTATTTTAATAAGGTATTAATGACAAGATCCCGTACCTTTTAATATGCATATATAAAATATTAATAGCAATATCCCGTACCTTTTAATATGCATGTTTTTTAAAGGTTTTCAAGTATTGAATTGACATGGCAAAAGATATTAATAACAAGATCCCGTACCTTTTAATATGCATGGTTTTTAAAGGTTTTCAAGTATTGAATTGACATGGCAAAAGAGACTTATGTGGTTTTAGGGGAGGGCATGTGGTGTTGTGACATGGTTTTAAAGGTTTAGAAGTATTGAATTGACATGACCATAGGGATTTATGTGGTTTTAGTTGATGGCAAATGGTTTTTTGGTTAGGTATAGTTATGGGTATTTTTTTTTATCTAAGAGGACACTATTCAAAAATAAATTAGTGAACAAAAGTCAAAATAAATTAGTGAACAAAAGTCACTTGGAGTATGTGATGGTTAATAAATAGAACTGTTAATGCTTGATTTATGGAATATCAGGTGGAGATGTGGAGTATGTGATGGTTACTAAATACAACTGTTAATGTTTGATTCATGGAACATCATAAATAAATTAGTAAACAAAAGTCAATGTGGAGTATGTGATGGTTACTAAATAGAACTGTCAATGTTTGATTTATGGAACATCAGGTGGAGATGTGGAATATGTGATGGTTACTAAATACCATTGTTAATGTTTGATTCATGGAACATCATAAATAAATTAGTGAACAAAAGTCAATGTGGAGTATGTGATGGTTACTAAATACAACTATTAATGTTTGATTCACGGAACATCATATTTTGTTTAATTATATTTGTGGTTTAAATTTAAATTTAATATTTTAAATAAAAATAATATATATGAATTGACTTTTTAATAATATAATAAAAAATATTAATTTTTAACTTAAAAAATCCATTGAGAAGTATCAACTTATCACGGTATGTCAAGAGATAAAGGTATCTTTCATAATGAATACATTTTAAGATTGTATATTTCTTTATTATGTCTATGGTTGTGACATACACTCAACTCCTTAGGTTTTTGGCGTATAATAATTTAGCTCGTGTCCTTTGGATGGCTTTGTTGCATGTGACAAAATTTTGTTATTTTATTGATGGAGTGCATTCCCCTCTCCTCTTACAAAACAATCTAGAGGAGAGGAATGTGGGGTAGTTTTTTAACTTTCAGGTGAGATGACTGTGATGGGATGTGGAGAATAATTTTTCTTATGATTAGTATATTTGTATTAGTAGTGGATTAACATATTTGTATAAGTGGTAAATGGTGAACATTGATAGGGATTACCATCTACTAATTGTATAGATGTTTGTCATTGTCAACCACACAATTCTAACTAACAACTAAGATGGTGAAAATTAAAAAAAATACAATTATTATTATTATTATTATTATTATTATTAAGTAAGGTGGGAATTTCTATTTATAAAGAGGTAAAATATACCCAGTCATGCTATTGTCTGTGGAAAAAAACCCAGAGTTTGTTAGCTTGCCATGTTATCGCACAAATTGTAGGTTGGGCAAAGCCCGACCCAATCTACAAGATGACGAGAACTATGGGAGAGTCTACCCACTGTCACCTTAGATAAACCCTCCCTTGCTTTAGTGAAGGGGAAATCCTACACAAGGGGGAAATCTCGGGTTACCCTAGGGGGAAATGAGATGGAAAGTGGAGTAATGGGAGATGATGCCCCTATAGGTCAAGTTACGAAGTGGAAGATGGCTTGGAAACAAGTCTTGGTGATGATCAATGGTTGCCAAATGCTTGAGTACTTGCAGAAGATAGTTGTATCTACCCGAGATAAGAGAAAAGACAAGTATACAAGCCCAATATTTTGATGGCCAAGTAAGTGAAGCTTGTTGTCCTAAATTAAAGCATTAAACAAATATATATATCAGCAAAGAAATCAATTAATTACTGCAGAAATAACCATCAAAATTGTTAAATAATTATTGGACAATGAAGCATTAAACCAATAGATAACTTCTGAATGTTCAAGCACAAATTTTGACAGTGAAAGAGGGTTGTTAGATAGTGTTTTCAGAGAATAATTGTAACATCCAAGTGGTTGCAGCAAATATTTGCTACAACAAGTTTCAACCACAAAAATTAGTAAGTAATCCAACAAAAAGTTGACCAATAAGCAGTAGAATCATAGTAGTGGCTTACAAGCAAATTTCCACGGTTGAAATGCAAGTAACAAATAAAGTATTTTTTGTTGCATTCCTAATGGTTGTAGCTTTTGATTGATTACAACTCAAGAACTACTATACCAATCAAGATGCCATAGTGGCTTTAGCAATCTTAAGACACCAAGAAAATATTCCAACTTGAACAAGATCAATATCTCTCAAAATCACGTTTACCAATGCAAGTAATTTATTTCTCCAATGCAATAAATGATTAGTGTCTTGCCAAATGGGTTGTGGAGTCTTCTTGTATTAGGTTGGGCCTACTACTTCTAAGGGGTTGTAAGCCCTTTTACTCCCTTGAGCAAGTAACCCTAACAAGGTAGATCTAGGACAGTGTAAGCCCTTTTACTCCCTTGAGCAAGTAACCCTAACAAGGTAGATCTAGGAAGGTGTACGCCCTTTTACTCCTCCTAGCAACCTTTGCAATGAATTTTTCAACAAACAATAATGATAAAACTTGTTGGAGGGTATATGCCCTTATATTCCTCCAAGTATCTAGCCCATAATAACCATGGAACAAGAAAGAAGAACTAACAAAATGCATATTTTTCTTACCAATTCCAATAACATGCAAGACAAAACCGTAGTTACCAAGAACTTTCATCACCATAGCAAGAGAAAAGGCATCCAAGATCTAGCGCAACACTTCATTCCACAAGACAATAATAAACCATAGCATAAGGGAGAGAGACATAATGATATTGCCTAAGAGGGGCACAAATTTCATCCAAGTAGCTCTTCTCATGTGAGAGAGTTATGTTAAAATGAAATGAAAATGATCCTTATTTATACAAAACTCCTAAAAAGTGTGTGTCCACATAAACTAGGGTAAACCACAAAACAAGGGAGACATTCTCCCTTTATTTTTCCCTTTTACAAAATAAATTCAAATTTAATTTTAAAAATTCACATAAGAGACCCTAAAAGGTGACATCAACCCTCTCTAGGGTGACGTTTTGACACTTTAGCAAGTCGTTGAGAAAAGGAAGGAGGTTGTTGGGCCTCCTAATGCTCCTTATTTATGCGCCAGGCTCATCTCTGTGATGCAAAAGATCTTCCTCCTCCAAAAATTCCAAGTGTCCATCAAAACAACATCATCACCACCAAAACCGTAGCCCTAGGGTAATGTCAAGCCCACCAAAGTGATGTTTTAGCCTCCAAAGGAAAATCATTGGGCTTGCAAGAGATAGGTGAGATCCTCCAAGGTATCTTCCTCTCCCTCCAAAGGCAACATTCCTCTCTTATACTACATCGAGATCTGGGCTATGGTGTCCAACTAGTGGGCTTCCTTCCCCAATGAAGGCCCAAGCTGGGTTTATTCCTTGAAAATGTCCATCAACAAGGTCCTGCAAAGATAGACAAGTACACCCTCCAAGGGTTGTAAGTCAAAGCATCATGGCAACTAAAATCACATTTAATATAAGATCCACCTAAGCATGTACATCAAAAACTTCCTCATCAAATTAAACAAGTGCTCAAAGACCCTATGCAATTTGCCAAGTTTAGGTATGGGAGGGTTGACAAGGTGACCTATTGGGTGAACCAGTCCTTAAGTCAAGGAGTGTTTCCTAGGTGGAAACCTTTCTAATTCATGTGGAGAAAGTGAAATGGATGGGAGTTAAGAATTTTGGACATGAGATTCATGACATACAAGGGTTCGTATTGTCTCATTTATGGGTACCTTTGTAGAGGGTGTGTTGCACCTTCATTTTCAATGCATCCTTTTTCCAAGCCCATTTATTGTCATTAATTAATTAAGGTCCAGAACGACTGGGTTTCCCAATGGGTAACATAAATCTTAGGGGGTATTACTACAGTGTCACTTGAAGGGAGAGGTACACAAAGTTCCATAGGGGTAAAGTCAAGCTTGTAACGCACTTGTGTAGATCCCTCAACAAGTGGGACATTTTTATATGTGTATTTGCTTTTGTAGGTCTTTGATTTTTTTAGGAGAAACGTTTCAATGTTCTCAAGACCTCTTTGGGTGAGCATATGGAAGGTTATAGTTTTGGATTTTATCTTTTTCCAACTACATTCCCTCTGGGACTTCAGCCCCTTCTTCCCATGAAATGAGGTACAAACCCTTCTTGGGTCAATACACCTGAAAAATCCCAAAAGATAAGGAGACAAAATAAGGGAGAAGTGTGAAACATGGTAAGTATGATTGGGAATGGCACAATAAATCATCAAGGAGACCTCCAAGTAGCAAACCAATCCCTAAGGTTGACCACTTACTAGGCCGACGCAATGTCAACCACCAAGGTGAAACAGGGTAAAGAGCATAATTTCCAAGCAAACCTTCTATAATCAAAAGCATCCTTAAATGCAACATACTCAAAATGCATCAAATATTAAAGTGACACTTACCACAATACTTGACTTGTACCTCATGGAGAAAGCCTCGTCGTCTTTCAAAAGCAAGTTGATGTGGTTGATGCCACCGTCATGAATCCAGGATGTGTTGTGATGAAGCGGGTCTCAGTCTGTGCATGTGGATGATGTCAGTCATCTGTGTCTCGGTACTCCATGTCTGCAACCTAAGGGCCTCGAGACATCATCTCCTTAGTTACCCCTATAAATTGGGGATAACATGCCCAAAGGGAAACCGTGCCATCTAATCAAACTATCAAAACTATCATTATTATCCTACTTTGTCTGAACAAGTATTTGTAACCCATCTGAACTAAGAGTCTTGAAACTTGAAAACAAAAAAACTAGTAAATTTAGACTACAAAGATCTTGACTTATGCAGATTGCATTAATTATCAAGCACTTGAACTTGGATGGAAGTTGAAGGTAGTGTTGGCATTGTGCGCAGGTTATAAGACCCTAGTTTTAGTTTATCTATGACCAACAAAACCCACCAAACATCGACCCTTTTGGCATCACCTACTTGCATAGATGAAGTCTCACACGAGGTATATATTAGGACTATGAGAACCAGGCTTCTGCAGTAGTAAGGGAATGGGAGGTAAACATTTGGTTCATCATTCCTTATTACATTTGTGCACATAACTTTATTCTATTTAGTATTAACTTACTTATGATTCAAATTCCTATAATCAGAGTATTCCATATTAATGTATAGATTTGGTTTTTTTACAGTCATGAACATTGCACCATATTTAACCCATAAGACAAATCTATTCTACGATGCATACCAATATAATTCATAAGAAAACATAGAAAGACAGACAATGCCAGATTCTGTAACATCTCTTTAATATTCCCTTATTCATTCTTCTCATCCACCGATTGCTACATTCAAGAACTTTGGAACTCAATAACGAATAGATCATAATATAAATAACATAACCTAGCATAACATAACCAAATTGAACCCCTAATCTCCCAACCCGTTAGATGTTTATATACAAATCTAGGGCTAAAAACCCTAATCTGCTCATCCCAAAAATATCCCATTACAATGCATGGCCAGCTCAATTAACTGGTTGTTCGATTGTTTTCTTCTGATTTTCAATCTGCATGTTTTTTTTTTTTTTTCTTCTATTTCTGGAATGTTAGGATGTCATCCTTTTGTCATGCTTTATTCTCTTTCTTTATTTCATGTCGGCTTTATTCTTGTATCTGTGCGTTGTCTTGCTTCTGTGCACTTTCCTCCTTCTATGCAATGTTGTCTCAGATGCGCCTCAGTTGCACGCTCTCTAGCTTTCCTTTTTCTTCCGTGCACTTTTCCTTTACTTAGGATTTTTCCCCAAAACTGTATCAAAACTGCAAAACTGTTTCCAAAATTGCTTGTCTAACAGGCCCCCAACACTCACTTGTGGCTCATCACGAGCCACTTAGGCCTATTGCCTACTCTTCCATGCTGAAATGAAGTTTTGAGAGGCATTCTTTGCTACCTCCACCTCTTTAATGATTTGGTCTATGTTGCTGTTATCTCCTATGTTCCTTGCGTGGTCAAGTTTGTAAGTTTGTCCTCTACTTCAATCGCTACCTACTTGAACTTACCCTACACCGTGGCCAATTCTCTAATTACCCTCACTGCCTCTTCTTGTCGTGGTCCCAGTCTCCGTAGAAAGATCTTGTCAAAGCACTTAATTTGTGATGAACAAAGCATTGTGGCCTCAACCATCCTCAGAGCCATCAATTCATGA
This sequence comes from Picea glauca, assembly GCA_000966675.3. Lineage (NCBI taxonomy): Eukaryota > Viridiplantae > Streptophyta > Pinopsida > Pinales > Pinaceae > Picea > Picea glauca. Next base: position 28,512 of record JZKD02S1684395.1, read on the forward strand.
TGAAAAAAACATTGCGGAGAAAATGATCTTTAGAGAGACGATGACTTGATTTGAAAGAAGTTATTCAATTGCAGATGAAAGAATGGTGGAAACCTATGATACAAAGGCAACAACGACAAGTTCAGAGGTGCCAACATTGTGTAACCTTCATAAGGTTTCTTTAATACCCCTTATGTTCATGATATATCATTAGGTGTCAGGAGGGCCTTTTGTGTGGAGGATTCAATGAAAGTTGGGGGTCCTCTGCTAGTACTGTTAGGTTTCATTATTTTCCCCATCATATGGAGTATTCCCGAGGCCCTTGTGACAATAGAGATGGGTACCATGTTTCCCGAAAATGGTGGGTATGTTATGTGGGTGTCTTCGACCTTTGGGCCATTCTAGGGATTCCGGCATGGATGGCTAAAGTGGTTGAGCAAGGTGATAGATAATACCCTAGAAATCTCCTTTGGATTCAACTTACCCAGACTTTACAATTATTGCTTTCAAGGTAATCCAACAGTCACCATGCTTCTAGGTTTTCCTGGTCATCTTCGTCACAGTTGGATTGGGAAAATCCATGCACATTTTAGATAACAAATTCTTCTATATAAGGCCTCTGATATTTTGTTGAATTCGTGGACACTTGACGACTGTAAGTGCAAAGGAATTTTCTTCCATTGAATATTTTGTTTCAGAGAAGTTTGTCATCAACGACGAGGATTTCAGAACATTTTCGGGTAAACATCGCCATTTTTCCTTGGCAATGGCGATCACTTTATTGAGTTTTGTGCTTAAATTTCTGGATTGGGCTTCGAGGTGCTGGGATTTACATGTTTTTTTGGCCATGGTCTGTAAGGAATTAGGTATTGTAGGCTTGAGTGGTTAAAATTAATGTCATTCGAGTTTAGAACTCTGAAAGTAAGCAAGTTGTTTTTCATTATCATTTTTTTTAATTTAAACTCTAAATTTTGGGATTTCAATGTCCTGCATTTGTAAGATATTTAACATTTCAACCGGCAAAAGAGTTTTTTTACTTTTAGTTTTTTCCTGGTATGTTTATTTTTAGGCATTTACCCGTCAAAAATTTGTTCATGCCTATAATAAAGTCTGTCCATGCCTATAATATTATTAAGTTAAGCGTTGTTTAGATCAATGAGGATTAGGCAATCAACGGTCAAATATGTGAGAAAGTATTAAACTTTTCAGTCGTTTTTCCTCTTTTTTGGTCAAATATAAATAATCTTGCTCAACACTTGAAATTTAACCATAAAATATCACTATGTGAATATAAAGTTATGAATATAAGCGTCTAAAATATGAGGATCAACATTTCAATGTTCAAACTTGTGAGAAGTCATTCAACATTTCATATCACCAAACAATTTTGTTTTGCTTCATTAGGCTTAACTACTAAAAAAATCATCAAAATAAGTATTTTGTTTTTTTGAGATTAAGATAATTGGTAAATCGAGCGAATGTCAAAGTCCCTAGGCCCTCTAGGATGTCTCTGGAACATTTTACCATCAATATTTGAACATGGATAAGTGAGTTAAAAAACGTGTTCCCTACCCTCCCTTGGAGCTATAATCCCGTGACTAATAAGTTCTTATGTCCTCTTCTTTTACATATTGAGGTTCATTTTTTGTTTGGAGTATTTTGTTGGATTAAAGGTTTTTTTCCCTTCGCTACCCTGCTTTGGGTTTTAAATAGGCCTCATACGGACCATAAGTAATTTTAACTTAGTGCGGACATTTTCAGTTATTTTCGGATCAATATAGTTATATTTGAAGTATCCGACATTTCAAGCATAAGGTAGCTCTTTGGTTTTTCATGAAATATTATTTTTGGCGCTTGTGAACAATTAAAGATTGGTTTTAAATCATCTATGTAAGTTTAGGTATTTATTGTGTTAGACTTGTGCAAGTTGTGCCTGTTAATTTTGAGATTTTTGTCTTGTTAATCCATTCACGGTTTTGTCTTTTTAATCCATGCATGATGATGTTTGATTTACTATAAACGGAGGAGTAATTTACCAATTTCTTGATGAAGTTAAATGTTTTGGAGTTCAATAGGCGTAGCTTGACTTGTCAAATGTTATTGTAGGATCAAATACTTTGACAATAAGAAATCTATCTTTTATAAGTGAATGCACGAAACTTGACTTTTAATTCAAGAAACAAGACCTACATTGTATTCCCATCTGTGTGATTAAATCTAAGGGATTAATCTGTCTAAAATACATCATTTTATTCCAAGTTGCAGTATGAGTATGCCAAAATCTTGGAGATTTCTCAGTTTCAATTCATGGCTACTT
>JZKD02S1684395.1:73578-89864 GCA_000966675.3 Picea glauca
GCAACCACTGTTGCAACCCCAATCAGAACATGAAAAATGTCTAAGTGTTGGATTGTTGTGTCGACTTGATGTGTCCATACTCCAACTAAACTCTGTCATGTCTCTGCACATGGTTAACCCCCATGTTTTGAAAATGTTGGGTAGTTAGTCCGACTTTGCGTCCAACTCGTCAACATATCGTCACAAAACTGGTCATATTTGTTTATGCCCATGTATTCATCACTCCATCTGACCCAAAAACATTAAGGAAAGATCACACTTGCCTCCCTACTACTGTCAATGTCCAACTTTGTCAAGAAGTTCCTCCACATCAACCAAGTATTGCATGAATGAACCATGGTTCACTTGGAGTCTCACCTCTTCATTATGTCGCTACACCCCAGCTCGTACAAGCGTCAAACTGGTTAGATGGCCTATCCAACCGCCTTATTCACCCAAACAAAGGCCTACCTCCATTTCAAAAGTTGATCTCCTCCACCCACTACTCGACTCATCCATACAATTTCTCTCTAAGGAAATTCCCTTGCCTCGCCATAGTGCGATGTCACTAAAAAATGAGGTCTTCCTCTAACTTCTCAACTTCATGATCAAATATGTTGCAAAATTTGTTGTTACTTCCTCCCATCATTGTGCTCAACTCATCCCATATCCAAGGCATGTGAAAATTCAAGGAATCGTCGCATGTCTACCACCCGTGCCACCAACCAAATCTTCTCTCTTCACTCCTCCCACAAACTATAGGATCCTTGGATTGCTTTAACACTACTGCAACTATGCCATCCATCGAACCATGGTTTGCTAACAAGACTTCCCAAGTCAATTGTGAGCCTGGATTCATTGGTCAATCTCTCATCTTCTTCATCACCTGTCCATGAAATGCTCCAAGTGTAGAAGTCTCGCACATCCAAAATTTGTCACCAAACTACTACTCCAAACTTCATATTGTGATCCAACCTGCCTATGTGATCCTTCAATCTATGTAATTCCTCAACTGCCTTCATAGGTGTCTCAATGTATTTTCCAAAGGGATCCAAGAAAAATGAGTCATCACTACTCCCGTTTGTCACTTGGAACGAACCAACTTGCTTTTACCCAAGTCATTTCATTCTTTGGATTTCTATTGTGATGATCAAGTTGTCACACAACAACTCAATAAAAATGGGTGATGCGTTCATGCTCCAAGGAAACTCATCCATCCTCTCAAACAAGGCACACATCACATTCTCTTCTTTGTCACAGTGGGTGCTCCAATGTTCCTCATAAAAGAGCTAGACAACAATCCAACTGATATGAAATTACTGACTAGTTTGAAAACTAATGTTAAGTGTGAATTTGTTTAACTTAAATATTAAGATTCAAAGAATGCTTGAAAAATTGAAATTGAAGAAATGAAGAGAAAAAAAAATACAAATAGACACAAGTTGATAATGGAGTTCACCCACTTTGGGCTACATCTCTAGGTTCGCTTCCAATGAGCAACCAATCCATTAAAAGATGCAAACATTCACATCAAATGCTTATTACACCCATGCGATCTCCAACCTGCAACAAAACTGTCTTTGGCCTCTCTAGGAAGGCTGCAAAATGGCTCAGAACACATTCCCCCTCTTCCTATACTAAAAAAGGCTTAAAAATGTTTTATTCTTAAACTACATAGTTCTGGAGTTCACCACAAAAGTAAATGGCTCTGTGCATTCTTTCAATGCACACACTCTTGGCACAATGGTAAAGTGCTTGGTTAATATAGAACAAGTTAGGGGTTCATACCTATGACCGTTTTGATTTTTTAGATCTGGAAAAATTACAATTGAAATATTATCATACTTGCATGGCATAACAAGCAATTGGGTTGGCGCATTGGTTAAATTGTTGGACGATCAGAGAGGAGGTCACAGGGTCAAGCTCGTGGACCGCAAAATTTAAATAACATGAATATTTATTCTTTAAATAAGGTTTGTTCCGTTTCAATTACAACGAATGGAGATTGTCATAATGGTAAAGAACTGGAACTGGCCTGAATAGGTCAAGGGGATGCCACGTGGTGGCCTCTGATTGGTCCACGTGGAGACCCCCATAACTTGTACAATTATTGTTCCACACCTTCCGGCATGTAAAGTCGTATCATCATCCTGCTATGTTAGCGCTATGTCAACATTTGTACTCCCTCCTATCACCATCTGTGTTGCCACATCAACACCCATGCCAGTTGTCGTATTTCCATGTGTTAGTCCCTGGTGATGCCACGTGTCAACCCTGTCATCATTTTTGCATGTTTGGACAAAAGTTCAGAACGCCATAACTTTCTCATACGATGTGTTTTTAAGCCCATTTAAGTTGTGTTGGAAATCTCTCAACAAGCTCTTCGACATGGAGACCTTTTCATCAACATTTGAGAACACAAATTTTTATTGGTCAAAAGATCCACCTAGATCAACAACTCATCTTCAAGTCTGCAACCAAATATTCCCACGTCCACCTATCGAATTGCTTAAGCAAGTCACTCCAAATCATCATCCATGGAGCCCACACCAGGGTGCTCCAAACTATTTCATGACTTCAATGAAGATCACAACACTCTCAATTTTGCAATGGAAACATGTCACACTTGTCCACCAAGTCTTCCCATCTCCTTCCAGCAAACTCATTACAACAAATCAGATCCTACAAATAACTTGAAACAAACATGCTCATTCAAAACATCTCGAACTACTCCATGGATCAAGTCACCTCGTTGTCATGGGTCTATGACTCCCCCCAACCCACCAAGATTGATTTCGAAACAAATCTCCTTGCAAAGGTTGAAGTGTAAGTCCATCCCCAACCAAAACTCGACCAAGTAAAAAATAGTGACACATCCAAGTCACTCCATCCCAACCAAACTCTCTGTATGCACCTTGGTTATCTTCATCACCAAGGCACGAATCTCCCCCTTCCCACACTGTCACGTCAACCTGTCACTGCGACCCAAGGTCTGCAACAACATGACCCAACTACTACATATGGTGAAGCCCAACATGGACATGCCTCGACAAGGTGTTTCCGACCTGAATGCACCATGTCTCCAATTACTTGGCTTGAAAATATGCAAAAATATGTCTAAGCCATTTTCTCCATGCAACCAACCAAACTCATCTTCACTGCCATGTCATCTTCGCACTTTGATTGTTTCTACATTGAGGCACAATGCATACATCGCCCAACTACTAAGTCATCATGTTGCTAATTGACATGCATAACTCTGTGAAGAGTCACCTAATATGAAGGTTGTGGTCAAACTTACTCACCCAACAACCTAGCTCAACTCAACTGTTGTTCTTGATGATGCATGACAAGAAGGTGTCATGGTGAAAACGTGCCCGACCAACTACCCTGTGTCCCAAATTGTGCTCTAATATCTCATGTCATGTTGGTGACAAAGCTCTCCAAATCATCCACCAAATCAACTCTCCATATTTTGTTATGATGTGAGATCCGTCGCACACTTTGATACGAACTATCACACTCCCATGGTCTGGTCGGGGATCCAACACGACTTGGTGCACCCAAGTCGCCAGACACCCGAGGGTTGTATGACACCGTGGCATTTCCAATTCAATGGTTGAACCAAACCGAGGGTACTCCATCTGGACTACGCCTCTTTCACTCAAGGTCTACCCATATCTATGCCTTGAGCTACTTAAGTCAAGCCTCCTTGCTCAACTCTATGAAGCTAAGGTTCCCACCCAACCAAGCACTTCATTACACTTGCATTATTTACATCATATATATAATTAACAGTTCTATACTTAGCTAATAATGCAGACAAGAACATCATACACATGAGAAAGAGACAATTATGGTTGGGCGACACCAGTGGTGCCTAACACCTATATAAATACTTTATATTATACAAAATGTTACAACATACACATCGAGCGTGCATATCGTACAACAAAATCGAAATGGTTCACAAGGAGTGCAAGGATCAACAAAGATACACAATGAACTACATTGTCGCATACACCTATTGGCAATACAAGTTAGTCCTATGGTCGGGCACCCCCTTCGTCGTAGACTTCATCACATCTCACCCTTCCAAGCCAACCGAACGTGTCGCTAAGACTCTTACAAATGAGTTGTTGGATGACTTTCTTTCCTTCACCAAAACTCCCATGCTCCTACTTTGCACCTTAAATCTGAACCACTTCACTGAACTCAAGCCTTATCGGTGCGCTTCATCTCCAAAAGCATGCTGCCAACCAAACTCAATGCAGAAAAGAACTCGCCCCAACTACATTCACCATTCTCTGCAAGGTGGAACAAGTCATCCTAGATGGAGAGACTTGGCCCCTTGGGGAGGGAGCACGCCCTTCTATCTGAAATTCACCTCAGAACTATTCTTACCCAAGTGTCATGTCGTTCCCTATTTTTCCTACTCACCTCTCACATGTGTGTGTGTGTGTGTGTGTGTGTGTTTGATCAGTCACGTCCCTTTATCCTAGGGGACGCGTCATTTGGTCTAGCCAAGTTGACCCTCTACACCATGGTGTCTGTTCCAAGCGAGTGCTCCTCCTTTCCTTGTCGTCTCATGCCTTGGGTGCATTGAACTCACCAGGAATCCATGGGTTTCCTTGGCGACTCATGTCTTGGCCACCTCAACCTCTCTGAGCATGCGCTCCATGTGTCACCGACCCATAACTTTGGGTGTGGGCGCCCACTCAACAAGTCTAGTCGATTCATCACAGAGCATGCCTACCAAAGTCCTTGGTTTGCCTCATTGTGCAATCAATGTGTTGTTTTCCATAAGGCACCTTCCATCACACACATCCGTCTCATCAGGATTACATGTTTTGCAAGTGAAGGAGGAAAGTATCCTTGGGCCAGATGTCTCCATCATGCTCCCAAGGCACTCCTACTTTCTCCCTATATAACCAAGTCATCACTACTTGTCTTCTTTGGGTGTGCCCTCATCTATCACGACGACTTGACAACCCCAACTTCTGTAACTCACCATTAATGACGATTTCCACCAATCGTGTGGGGGTGTCTTGTTGATCCAGGTAGATCTCAATGGTCATTCACGTTTTCCACTAAATCAACGTTTCAAGCCTATGGTTTTGATAAACCATTATATTCACCCTTTTTATGGGGAATGGAATGTAATGCCATCTTCATTTGTTAATTACAGATATCGTGTAATGATTTCCTAGTGGTCTTATGTACATGCCTACAACATAGCGTTAATGCAAAAAATCCCGCTAGAACTTCGTAGTTAAGCACTCTCAGGCTAGAGTAGTACTGGGATGGGTGACCGCCCGAGAAGTCCTAGTGTTTTACATGCCTATGGAATTTTATAAAATTAGTAAAATTTATCCGACATGCATCATGGGAATTGTTCTCCTCTCACTCTCTCATATATAATTGAGGTGAAGGAGGCCCTTAAAGCATGCAATGGAGTGTGATTTAAATCTTCTTGTGAATGAAGCATAGCCAACATCTCTTTCTTTTCATAGATAAGCTACCCCGTTCTGCCAATTTGTATTCTATAGTGTTTTTCTATCTTATTCATTAATATAAGTTGGGTTTCACTATATTTCTTTGTTCTCTTCTATATTTTTGTTTTTTTCTCATTTCATTCTCAACATAATCTAGATCAGTGGTATCAAAGTAGGTCCCCAATGAGGTCAAGGTATAGAGAGTTGGGTCTCGAGCTAGTTTCTCTTGAGGACAACTGCTCTCGCCAACCCAAGTGACCTCCCATGGTAGAAGAAAAGAGAGATGACAAAGCAGGAGATCCTTTAAAGACATTGATTAAGGAAGCCCTCATGCGACAAAGGAACTAGATGATGGACAACTTCGCTCAGATACTTCGAAGACTACCGATGGAGGTGATTGAGGCATCTTCGACAAACAACCATTTCACAAGTGTGACACCCTTCAAGGTACAAGTCAATTTTGATATCCCCTTATTTGAAGGCCAAATAGATGCATATGCTGTAGAAAAACGGTTGAATCTGCTAGAAGGTTATTACTCTATCAAAAAATTTTCCAACGGTGAAAATATCATCTTCGCTCTCGTTAAATCCCTTCCCCGTGTCATAGCTTGGTGGGAAGGTTACTGGGAGAGGTACCCCATGGGTGAATCTACACCATTCAGGAGAGAACCCACTTTGGCGTCCTTTGTAGATGCACTAAAGGAGGAGTACTACCTTGTCAGAAACTATGACGACTAGTACATAATATGGACGACTCTGCGTCAAAAAAGAGATTAGACGGTGCCAGAGTACACTGACATCTTTCATACCTTACACTTAAAGCTAGGCATCAAATACTCTCAGCGACACCTAGTTTTGAAGTATCATAGTGGTATGCATAGGTACATCCAAACAAAGATTGATTTATTGAACATCTCCTCATTGGGTGTTGCTTATCGATATGCAGTAGGAATTGAGTAGAAATTCAAGAAACAAAGTAAGCGAGGGTTCAAGTTTGAAAATACGCCACAACAAAATCATGGCAAAGCCAACCCTAACTCAAGGAACAAAGGATAGAGCAAGGAAGGCCAACCTTAAGAGATCCAGTCTAAGATGCAAACAAAGAAGGGTAACAAGAAGTCTAAGAAAGACATTGGAAAGTGGTGTGAGTTCCACAATAGCCCGTTGCACAACACGAATGAATGTCGCTCAAAACAGTAATTGGTGGCTGAGCTCAAAGAAAAAGAATCCGAACTTGACTCTGATTCAAAGCACAATAAAGGGAAACATATCATCTATGCATAACCCTTTGCTACCATTATGGCCACAACAATACAACCAAAATACCTAGAGGAGCGTGAGGAGGGGGAGAGCCTCTTCCACTAATCACAGTTGTGGGTAAATGGGACCCCACTGCATTTCATTGTTGACAACGAGAGTTAGAAGAACCTGATCTCAGTCGAGGTTTTCATTAGATTGAAGTTTCCAACGATACCACACCCCCAACCATACACCATCCGATGGTTGAGCCAAGGAAAATACATATGTGTCAGTCAACAATGTCATATGTTCTATGGCATTAGTCCCTTCAAGGATGAGGTAGTTTTTGATGTTTCCCCACTTGAAGTTTGTGATGTTATTTTAGGACAACCATATATGTGGAAACGTCATGCTATCTATGAGTCATGACCCCACACTGTTGTTGTTATTATGGGAGGTCAACTCTACAAGGTACTAGAGGTAGCTCCAACTGTTGCCACTTCATTGATCTAAGAAAAAAGATGTTGCAAAGTAATCTCTCAGACCACAAAGTTTTCCCTCTTCACAATCCATTCAGTTGGTGAACAAAAGGTCACTGCGACCAATACAACCTCGACCCAAGACATTTCTATCCAACAGAAGGAGGTCTATAAGATTGTAGAGGAGCACGAAGAGAATGTGAGTCTTCCATATGTTCAGTATAGCTCTATTGGCCATGACCCTTTTCAGGTGTGCTTGGGGTTCCAAACATTATCCCCCATTGATATAACTCTTCTTGTTGCATCTTCACTGATAGAGTCCTCCCACACTCAAACCAAGGCATATCATGTAGCTATATCTATTGAATGAATCCAACACCTCCAATAGGTTCATGACATCCTTCCATAGGCAAAGTACAAGCATGACATATACTTCAACAAGGCATATGACTCACCAAGGTTCAGATTCAACATAAGTTTTCCCACCTCCTGAGGGAACTTGACGCAATGGGGACCATTTCTTCCTAATGGGGAAGGAATGATCCAAGTGGATCTCGATCGCCATCCACCTTTTCCACCAAATCAATATTTCAAGCCTATGGTTTTGATAAACCATTATATTCACCCTTTTGATGGGGAATGTAATGTAATGTCATCTTCATTTGTTAATTACAGACATCATGTAATTATTTCCTAGTGGTATTATGTACATGCCTACAACATAGTGCTAATGCATCGGATCCCATTAGAACTTTGTAGTTAAGCCTGTTCATGCTAGAGTAGTACTGGGATGGGTAACTGCCCGAGGAGTCCTAGTGTTTTACATGCCTACGTCATTTTACAAACTTAATCCAATTTATCCCACATGCATCATGCGAATCGTTCTCTTCTCACTCTCTCATATATAATTGAGTTGAAGGAGGACCTTTAAGCATGCAATGGATTGTGATGTAAAGCTTCTTGTGAATGAAGTGTAGCCAACATCTCTTTCTTTTTAGAGATAAGCTATCCCATTCTGCCAGTTTGTGTTCTACAATGTTTTTATATCTTATTCATTGATAGAAGTTGGGTTTCACTGTATTTCTATGTTCTCTTCCATATTTTTTTTTTTGTCTCATTTCTTTCTCAACATAATCTGGATCACTCACATACCCGTTGAGCTAGGGGTCTTACACAAGCCTTGACCCATCATATTGTTTTTTTTTTTGAGATGTCCTAAAAATATTTAACACAAACAATGATTAACAATTAATATTAAAAGATGGAAATTGGATTAATACGAAAGGGAATTTAACATTAATAGCTTTGATTGATCAACTTTACATTTTTCATATAACACCCCATTTTAATTTTGGTAGCTAAACTACATTATGACTTATTTTGCATTTATTAGTTCAACATAAATGCAAAATGGCAGTCACATTCTGAGAAGCACAATTGTTACACATTATTTTCGTCATCCCTATGACCGTTAATGATGTAAACCTATCTGTTGCCTTCAGAGGGGTCAATAGCCTAAATTTCTGAAGAAAGAAGGGAAAAGAACTTTCCCTGAGAGAAGAAGTTGTATTTTCCTTTGTAAAAACCCTATTAAGGAATATTTCCGCAGGTTTCTCTATACACAAGGTGCAGAAATGCCTGATTTCCGCAGGTTGTACTAAAGTTAGACTATGACATTTCCGCAGGTTTCTCTATAGCTAGGGTGCGGAAATTCTTGTACGTGGGAAAAACGAGCATCTTCTCGATGCTTCTAGAAGGAGAAGCTTCTATGGTGAGGTGGCCTCTGAACGGTTTGGATATTACTCGCTTTCATAATTTAGTGGGATCATCCTAACCTCCTCACCTTATCCTCTTCAGCTTATAAAAGGAGAGGAGCTCTCATGGAGAAAGTTAGATTGACTTGAGCTTGAGTTTTGTAGATTGAAATTTTGGCTTGATTAGAGTGGCTTTGAGATTTGCTTTGTCAAGATAGATTGTGAGCAACTAACAGATCTACAGTCTCAGAATCCATGGATTAGAAGTGTGTGGGAAGCAAGGAACTATTGGAAGGAACCTGGCGACATCAAGGCATCTGGTTGTATATTTCTTCCACATTCTTTAATACAGATATACTTTTATTTCCTATATGAATGTTATTTTTTCATCTTGTATGATTCCTTGATCACGTACATAGTTTCATATCAAATAGATTGTGTTTTTATTGTCTTCATTGGCTTGTGTTTCTTTGCAGGTATTTCTCCATGAGCCTTGTGACGGAGCTTGGATTGCATTGGCGAAGTCGGATCTTCAATACTTAAAAGGTATGTTCTAGATCCAATTCTCATTTGATAATTGAAATCTAAGGAAAGAGTAGTGTATTGTCTTGTTTTGTTCTAGTTTCGTAGTGAAGATAGGGGGATTGATTTGTGTCTGCACTTAACAATTAGCTCAATAACAAAATTGGTGACCATAATGGGGAACAGATTGCTTTCCTAGTTTGTCTTGCTTTCTAGCTTTGATTGCCCGGGTTCTGTTTTCTGAGTAATTGGGAGATCTAAATTGACTCTTTGACTATTTAAGTTCACTGGAAAAACCTTCTTACTTTTTATTTTTTCATTTTTACTTTGATTTCCGCACCCTGCTTTGAGGGATAGTGTGACGATATTTGATTTATTCACCCTACCTTTTTGACACAGTGTGGCGTTTCCGCACTGTATTGGTTCGCTAGCCTGTGAAAATCAGGAATCGACGCAGTGATTTAGTCTACAGCCTGCGACGATTGTGATTTTTTTTTTTTGATGGTTTTTCCTTACCCAGTTCTTGGATTTGGTTTTGGGGTGAATTTTTGGGTTTGATTATGATTTGTTTACAGTTTGCTTGACAGCTTTGAAACTTCTTTTAGTCATCTTTGTTTTGTTTGCGTTTGAAAGATTTGGTCTCTTTCTTTGAGTGCCTTTCAGTTACAAAGCCTTGTTTTTTTTAGAATTGTTTAGTGAAAAGAACACTTCTTTTTTCTGAATAACTCGTGTTAAAAGAGAAACTTTGTTTGGGTTGTTTTTGTTTTGAAATGATTTGCTATTGCTTTTAGCTATCTTTGAAACAAAAATCTTATTTCTTTCTTTGCATTAAAATGGAGGCATCCTTGAATTTGAAGTAGTGAAATTTCATGTTTTTTGGTCTTAAATTCTTAAAAAAATTCCCCCTCATGGCCGGGGGGGGGGCATGGATCGGGTATTGGTGTACAATCTATTTTTATCATTTCTTGAGAATATTGATATTGATGAGTTTAATAAATTTTGGGACATTGTGCATCTGGGAATGATAAATATTTTCTCTTTCTCATAGCATAGCTTTCATCGAAATGAAAAGATTACATCTTCATCTCTTTGCATAACTTTCGAGTCGGTCAAAACACCATATTGTCCACGCCATATTCCTTTTGAGTAACAATAGCCTTAAAAATAAAGTGCTTATAAAATTGATTAGACATTTTTATACTTTCTGGTAGAAGACCTACATTAGATTAGTTGTAGGGATTTGGCATAGGTGTGAAAGATAACTTTCCAAAGCTGCAAACAAACATAGAATCTTGAGTTAGGGAGTGGTAAAATCCACTTATTGCATTTTGTCCTGGGAAGCCCTTCTCACACAAGGGTCAAACCTGAGGTCACATTAAGACTGACAAAGTTACTCACCCTTCTTTGCTGGTCTTGGTGTAGATATTGTGTGTATTATGGGGGTTGCTTGAAGGCATACCCACAATTATGAGTGGAATCCTTTTGAGTTGATTTCGGGATAGATACCCTGCCCTTGCGTGTGGATCAGACTGTCTACTATTTCCCCAGGTATCACTGTTGTTCTTGGTAACCTTAGTAGCCTATCTCTTAGGGTCTTACATGAGGTGACTATGGAGGGGCAAGTATTCACAATACCTGGAATCGACGTTGGCCAGAATCACTCGGGCTCCTTGGAGGGTATACCCATGATTATGTGTGGGAGCTTGCACTAGGGTGTAAGTCTGTTAAGTAGGTCGTCAATGTAACTTTTCCACCCACTCTATCTCAACCCCTTCTTGTATTGTTCTCACGACGTTGGATTTTATCACTAACTAGTGTGTTCATTGTGACAAGGTTCTGTTTGTTCGCTTGCTTCCTAGATTTTTAGCGTGTGTTGTTTGTTTTCCCTAGTGGACTCTGGGTTGGATCTTTGTTTTAATGGCATCAGTTCCAAAAATGACCAATGAAGGAATCCCTGCTCCAGGGGAACCTTTTGTTTTTCCTTCTTATGGAAACATTGGTCCTCCTCACATCGCTACTTTGAGTCTTCCAGGTCTCACAATTGGATTACTGGTATGGTTGTTTTCCACTCTGGTAGTCCCGAATGAAATTAGTGCTTCATTTGTAAGCACTTCCCCCCAAGAACATCAACCTCATGTTGATCCTTCACCTTATTCACCAGTAATATCTTCTTCGCCTTCTTCACTTGCAAGGTCTTCTTCCATTTCATCTTCTTCGTTGAGTGAAATCTCTAAATATAGTAACTTAGTGGATAAGAAGAAGAATAAAAGGAAGAATAAGAAGAAGAAAAATAAGCAAGGATCTAAACTTCCAACTACTTCCATACATGTTGGAAAACAACCAGTTGCTGTTAATCGTCCTGGGAGTGTTGATGATGCCAAGATCACCCAAACAACCCATAAACCCAAGTACCCTTTCAAGCCTTGTAAGGGTAGCCACCTTCTTAAAGATTGCCCTGGTCTATCCAAGGTTATAGAAGCATGGTCTACACAGCCTCGCCAACCCATGTCGTCAGCCTCTGAACAAAATGTTGATGACCTACCATCAACTAGTCAGGATACTGTTGGGAAGAAAAAAAGTAGAGTCAAGTTCCTGTGTATGTTATGCGGAGGGAGTCATCAAACTCACCTTTTCCCTCGTATGGATGAAGCCTCAAAATTTCTGGAAGATATGACTGTTTCACAGCCTCAACTTCCAGCTGCTTATCGCAAGCTTACTCTCGACCCACCTGTAGTTGATGGAATGATTAATCTGGTCCCTTCATCGGTCAATCTAGTTGATCATGTAGTCAATCTAGTCACGTACTTAGTTGAACCAGCTGACAAAGTGGTTGATCCGATCCCATCTTCGGTCAATCCTACTCTCCCACCAGAGAGTGAAACCCAAGAGGTCAATCCGTTTCCTCCTGTCGACCCCATTCTCCTCTTGGAGAAGGAAACCCAAGTGGTCGATATGATCTCGTCATCGATCGATCCTACTCTCCCACTCGAGAGTAAACCTGATGATGCCCATGTTTTTCTCATTGATACATAATCTACCTTGCCAGGGGGTACTCCTCCTTATCTCGCGGAACCCCCTCCAAGTAATGAGGCCATCCTTTTTAAGTGGGGTGTGCTAACTGGACCTTGTCTTCCCTCTCACATTCCTTTCCAGATTATAGTATAGGTTTGTGGTTAGGACGTTCCTCATACGTTGATAGATGACGATGCGTTTGTTAGTATTTTGTCCTCTATTGCTTGGCAAGCTTTGGGTTGTCCTCATCTTGTGCCAGTTATGCTGAATCTACTAGCTTTTAATAGAAAAACCAATCAACCTTTAGGGACTCTTCCTCAGTTTCCTGTAACTTTGGGCGGGAAAACTGTCTTTATTGATGTTATGGTAGTCCAAGACCCCTTGGATTTCACTTTACTCCTTGGGCAGGATTATGTCTGTGCCATGAAAGCTATTGTGTCCACTCTTTTTCGTGTGATATCTTTCCCTCGCGATGGAAGAATTGTGACTATTGATCAACTTTCATTCATCGGTCCTGACTGGATGACCTCCCTAAATGGTTCTTATATGCAGATAGTATCGCCCCCGCCACAAGTTAATTATGTGGCATTGTCTCCCATGCCTTCAATTGCCAATGAAGATGAGTCTCTCACTGTAAACTCAGTCTCTTATGAATTAGATTCGGTAGTTGACATGGTGATCTCTTTGATAGGGTTTTTAGAGCTTGATCTCTTTACCCCTGTCGCGACCCTCAACATGGTGTCCTTCAAGAGTGTGTCTCTTCTGTCCAGTGAAGATCTCTTGGAATCCATGACCGAGTTTTGTCTCTTCACCTGGTGTCCTCTCGGAGCGTTGTCCTCTTGGAAACCATGATCAAGAAGAGTAGCTTTGAGCATGGTTTTTTGATTTCGAGTTCGTTAAAAAATGAAACCAGCTATGAGCATGGTTTTCTGATTTCACGCTCATTAAAAAATGAAACCAACCATGAGCATGGTTTTCTGATTTCAAGCTCATTAAAAAATGAAACCATCCTTGAGCATGGTTTTCTGATTTGGAGCTCGTTAAAAAATGAAACCAATTGTGAGGACAAATTTGCTTCTCTGTAGCAACTTCGTTAAGAAATGAAACAGAGCTTATGAACATAGTTCTTGTTTCTGTGTCAAGCTTGTTAAAAAATGAAACAAAGGTCTAGGGATTGAACCTGGATTCTCGAGCATAGTTCTTATCCTGTGTCAAGCTCGTTAAAAAATGAAACAACTTCCCCCTCTTTGTTTGAGTCAAGTCCTTTGTCTAGTATTTGAAGCTTCTTTTCATCATCTTATGTTAATGGACGAATCGAAGCTTGGGAGCAATGCTTTTAGCCTCTGGGCTTCATTTGAAGTTGAGCCACTAGCTTCTTAAGTTGGGGGCTAAGTACCAACCATCCCTGAATAATGTGTTGGGAAGTTCAAGCATAGTTTTCTATGGTTCAAGCTTGTGTAAAAATGAAACCACCTACCTCAAGCATAGTTTCCTCTGGTTCGAGCTTGTGTAAAAATGAAACCAGATCCAAGCATAGTTTAGTTTAGTTTTTAAGCTTGTGTAAAAATAAAATCTATCCCAGGCATAGTTTTGTTTTGTTTTAAGCTTGCGTAAAAATGAAAACAATCTTGAGCTTAGTCTTTGTTCTTTCTCATGCTCGTAAATACATGAGAATAAGTTACTGAGCCTAGTCTTTGTTCTTTCTCATGCTCATAAACACATGAGAATAAGTTCCCGAGCTTAGTATTTGTTGTTTCTCGTGCTCGTAAATCAATGAGAATGTAACTAAGTATATTTTTATCACTTTTTCGGACTCGTAAAGGTTATATGAAAAAGGAACCCCCTGGAGTTCCCTTTAAGCTCTTTTCAGACTCTCTAAACATGAAAAGATTGCCGAGCGACCTTGTTTTTTTCACGCTCTTAAAAGTATTTGAAGAAAACGTTTGATGGGCCATAGTTTATCACTTTTTTGGTCTCATTAAACTAATTTACGAAAAAGGAACTAAGAGAGTCCTCTTTAAGTGTTTTTCAGATTCTCTAAATATGAAAAAACCTCGAGTTTTCTTTCTTTGGACTCGTTAAACAAACATCGAAAGACCTATATGGAACCAAAACACTCCTTCTTAGGGTTCGTTAAACATACTCCGAGGGACTCATCCGAAGGATGAACTTACATTACAAGCATATGTTATCCTCTTCAAGCTTGTGTAAAAATAAAGAGGTACTCGCCAGAAATGGTGGGGGGGAAATTGGGAAATAAATGTATCTAAACCTGTATTGTATGGAAGAGTCACTTTTGAACATGACACCCTTTCACTCGCTTTGTGTCTAGGTTGGAAAATCCGCTTGTCTCTTGATCATACCCCTTTCTAAGATTACAAATTGGTCTGTGATCCCTGTTGTTGAGTCAGTTTTTCCAAAACAGTTGTCGTGTCGTCAATATGTTGAAAGAGAAGTTCAACCCATAAAGCCTTCTATTGCGTCGGCCATTTCTGCAGTCCTTAAGCCTTCTATTGCGTCATCCATCCCCGAGTCAGTCCTGAATCACTTGCTACTTTGATCTACTTCAAATCTTGTTACCCGTTTCATGTCATTGATGTGGGATGCATTAAGGCCCTCCCGTGATGAGTCTTTTCATGTCGGCTTCAACTCATTATCCAGGAATTAGACTTAGAAACTAATTGTACCTTGGAAATTGCATGTCTCAATGGCATGTTTCCTCTCTTTCGACTATGGGTTTTCATTATTGACCCCTGATCGGGAGATTCTGTCGAGTGTTCGACTTCAGCTCATTAATTCACATTCATTGGATTGTACTAGAGTACCTTGGTAGTCACTAACATTAATGGAGATTTACCTAACACTTGTTAATGATATTCACTAATGACTAATACTCAAGTGGTTTCTACCATGTTCGACTTCAACACATGTATTCACATGGTTAGATTCGTACTATAGAGTGGTGGAGATGAAGACCCTGGATCTTTTTTGACAGATTCAGGTTGCGTTGGAGTATATTCAGTTTGTATTGTTGCATAGATCCACATTGTTTGTCTCGTGGCTATGTTCAAATTTGAGTCTTTAACACATAGATCCACAATGTATTTTTGGTGGCTATGTCCAGATTTGAGTCATATTGGCATGGATCCACAGTGTATGTTTGGTGGCCATGACCTGTCTTACTTAACATGAATCTTTGCATGTTAGCATTTATGCTTTGAGCCATTTGTATTCTGAGTGTGGGAATGCCTACCTCAGTGATGATGTATTATTGTACTGTATTTCCTTGTTTGTTGACAGGTTTCCGACCGACGTGTTCCTTGTTCCCTACACACACTCGACAAAGTATTTTAGCTATCACTCTGTTCTAACTTCATACTTTGGGGGGATTTCTATTACACATTATTTTCGTCATCCCTATGACCGTTAATGATGTAAATCTATCTGTTTCCTTCAGAGGGGTCAATAGCCTGAATTCCTGAAGAAAGAAGGGCAAAGAACTTTCCCTGAGAGAAGAAGTTGTATTTTCCTTTGTAAAAACCCTATTAAGGAATATTTCCACAGGCTGCTCTATACAAAGGGTGCGGAAATGCCTGATTTCCGTAGGCCATACTAAAGTTAGACTGCGATGTTTCTGTAGGTTGCTCTGTATCTAGGGTGTGAAAATTCTTGTACGTGGGAAAAACGAGCGTCTTCTCGATGCTTCTAGAAGGAGAAGCTTCTATGGTGAGGTGGCCTCTGAACGGTTTGGATCTTACTCGCTTTCATGATTTAGTGGGATCATCCTAACCTCCTCACCTTATCCT
>JZKD02S1684395.1:125383-156435 GCA_000966675.3 Picea glauca
CTCTACATTGATCGGCGTTCTAAAGAACTTGAAGGAAGAAGAATCCCCATGACCGATGGGAATCATAGTCTTAGAATAGACCATGATCTTCATATCGATTAGTTCCATTGCAAGCACAACGTCTTGTGTTCTAATTCATGGCAGAATCTTCCACGCAAACTTTTTACTCCTTTGGCAATAAAATGCAGCTCCTCTTTAGATACGTCCTCCGCAGAAATTCTTTAATTTTTCTGTCTTCCGTCAGTGCCAATGATCGCAAATCTCCAGGAACGAACGGTTCTTCGTCGCAACGGTTTCAACAACAACTTCTTGAAACATATACAAACAACACCATCTCTAACATTTTGTACAACACAATTATCTCACATCTCCCTGGGCACTCCCGTGAGGGATTAAGCCCAGCTAGGCTCTGATACCAAGTTAAGATTCAGTGAATTAACTCACTGAAAACACACACATAGTTTGTATTATTGCACACAAATACATAGAGATTAAATAGGTATATATAGCTGGATTCAGATCCAACTAACTCCACTCTTGGAGGGATAGGTTGAGAGAATATCTCAACATCCTCCTACAAATCTTCAAACCAATCTCCAACTCAACATAATGCATTAATGAAGCATTATCTCTAACATTTACGACATCCACTTTCCAGAAAAGCGACAAGATTCTTCTCCGAGCAACATGAAATATTTCCAACTGATAGTTGTGTAAAATAAAATTATAAGAAGTCAATGCAACAAGAAAATGACAGCTATATGAAAATCTCCAATAAATAATCTTTGTATGTAGCAAGAACGTTTTATATGTTGGTGACAACGATGGTGATTGCATGTGCAGGAGAAAACATTTGATCTATTTTCAAGGCCGGAACAGGACTTTAGAACTAGTTCTTTGCGAGGGTTAATGTGGTTTCTTGTCTCAACTGTTGCCAAGGCATTCCTTAACTACAACTAAAGACAGGGGCTTGCTGCTTCGCAGCTCCACTTGTTTCAATATTTAAATCATTTACTATGTCTAATCTCTTTTGAACTTTATTTTCTAATTACCAATTTCATAGAGGAAGTAATTTTTATATCAAATATTTTTTATAAATATTAGTTGTATGAATACTATTTTTTAAGACTTTTCAATAAAGTTAATTATGTTTAAGCATACTTAATTATAGAGTTATTTTTCCATATTCAAATTTAATTAGTTTCTTATCTTATTTCAAAAAATGTAACAAATATTATATTTTATGATTCAATTATTTAGATATTCTACTTGGAAATAATGGAGCACTAGATAGTTACATAGATGAATTCTCCTAGTATTTAATGTAGATTCTATTTTACTGATGTTTGTTGTAACCGCCTAAGTAGAACCAATTCCTATATTATGATGTAATCTATCTTCAATCAATAATGGATTATGAGCATACCCTCATCAGTGTTGGTTTCTCCTAATTCTAAGTTGGTATCAAAGTTGCGTTGGAGATATGAGAGAATCAGCTCCCTGAGGCAAGATCTGTGGTGCAAGATATAAAATTTATTGAGTAGAGGTGCGAGCGCTCCCTATGAAGTGTTAGAGGAGCGTCGATGCCCTCACACTTGCGAAATTAAAATTTTCGGAGGCCTCGTGCTCCCTTTGTATGCGTATAAGAGCGCTAGGGCACTAGTGCTCCCCTTCCCACTCTCCAGGAGCGCTGCAAGTTTAGACCAGTGCTCCCCCTGCCATATTGAAGGAGCGCTAGAGCCCCCATTCATTCCTTCAAGAAGCACCGACCATTTTTGTTTGTGGAAGGTGTGAGTATGTGAAATCGTGAAGGGTGTTGTGTGAGAAAATCATGAAGGTTCTTTTTTCATGAAGCGTGAGTTTTCTTTTTATTAAAGTGCATGTATGTGTGAATGGCCAATGATTTAAAAGTGGATATTTTTTTTGAGGTATAAACCTTTTATTAAAGTGGATATTTTTTGTGAGGTATAAACTTTATAAAGTGGATATTAAAGTTTATTAAAGTGGATATCATTTGTGAGGTTTATTGTGTGGACATTTGTTTTATGAAAACAAAAGTTTGGACATTTAGAAATACAACACAGGCACCCACAGAGGAAGGGTGTGCTGAGGTTATTTGCGTATTCTTGGTGGTTCACCGCCTTCAGGATTGAAGTGTGTTTGGTGATACAATGATACATTGTTTGGTTGGATGAGCATACACTTGCAGAGATGGAAAATCCACTGGCATAGACCTACCTCAACGAAGCCAACAAATTAGATGGCTTGAATTTCATTAAATTCAAAATGCAGACCCTGATGGAAGGGTATGGTGTTTGGAAAATTGCGAAGGGAGATGAAGCGAAACCTGATGCGGTTGCAGGTGCGACAACAACACAGATCCAAGATTGGGATAAGCGTGAAAACAAGGCCAAGGTATTGTTGCGTATGTCTGTTAAAGATAGCATAATTTCACATATTAGAGAAGCTAAAACTTCTGCTGAAACGTGGACAACGCTTAAATCTTTGTATGAAACTAGCAATACGAATCACATTCTTTTCTTGAAAACTAAATTTCTAGACATTAAGATGGATGGAAATGAATCTGTTAGTTCATTTTTGGGTCGCATTAAAGAGGTGAAAGACAAGCTAGGAAACATAGGGGAAATAGTTTCCAACACTGATCTTGTCACTATTACCTTAAATGGTATGCTAGAAGATTATCAAATGTTCATAACAGGTCTCACAGCAAGGGAGAAACCTCCTACTTTTGAAGAACTAACAAGTATTTTGATGTAAGAGGAAGAGAGGCGCTCGAATTTGAAGCCTCACAATACAGATTTGGCACTGTGGTCAAATAAGAGATCCCCGAGAGGCAGATCAGGAGAAAGAGGCAAAGGAGGCCGTTCATCGTAGACAAGACAATCCCCAAGGCCGAATCAAGGTTTACCCTCTAACTGGAATGATTCAAAGAGTTGTTTTTATTGTGGTCAACCTGGACATCTTATTAAATACTGTCATAAGAAGAAAAGTGATGAGGCGAGGAATAAACCTAGAAAACATACAGGTCATTATTCAGAAGAATCTTCAAATCATGATCTCAGATTATTTATTGCTGGTGATGATATTGATGAAACCCTGAATTTTGATTCTCGGGATCTTAGACTATTTGTGTCTAACGTTGCTTTATCTGCCGAAACAGATGATATTGACGCTTGGTTTGTGGATTCTGGAGCATCAATACATATGACACGTAATAAGATGTGGTATACTAATTTTAAAGAAACATAGAATGGAGCAAGCATATATCTTGGAGATGATCACGCTCATCAGATCAAGGGATACATAGAAATTCCAATAACATTTCCGAATGGTATTGTTCGTCACATTCACAATGTTGTGTATGTGCCAGGGATAAAGAATAATTCGATCTCTGTGTCCACCATTACAGATCAGAACTTGAAGGTTGAATTTTTCAAGAATTATTGCATAGTGAAGGATCTATTGGACCAATACAGAACTGTTGCAATGGGAGTCAGAGAAGGAGGACTCTACAAGCTTGATGTTACCAAAAAAGAACATCACAGACTGAATTCTGCAACTATGCCAACAAAAAGTCTTTGACATCAAAGGTATGGACACATCAATCATCTTGATTTATTGTTATTACAGAAAAAAATATGGTTGAAGGACTTCCCATGTTAAAGAATGAGAATGTTGCTTATGAAGGATGTGCATTAGGAAAGATGCACAGAGATGAATTCCCCTCTAATCCTAATAAGAAAAAGAGAGATGTGTTAGATCTTATGCATACTGATGTTTGCGGACCTGTGTAGACTAGGTCTTTAGGAGGTGCATTTTACTTTCTGTTATTTATTGATGATTGCACGAGATACACATGGGTTTATTTCCTTAGAAGAAAAAGTGATTTTTTTTAGTACTTTAAGGAATTCAGAACCATGGTGGAAAAGAAGACAGGAAAATCCATCAAAATCCTCCGTTCAGATCAAGGGGGAGAGTATAAATCAGGGGACTTCATCAAATATTGCAAAGATCATGGAATAGTACAACAATTTATAGTACCCCACACTCCACAACAGAATGGAGTGACTGAAAGGAAAAACAGAACTCTGGTAGAGTGTGCATGCAGTATGATGAAAGGTAAGAATCTCTCAAATACCTTTTGGGATGAAGCCATAAATACTGCAGTTTATTTAAAGAACAAGAGTCCAACAAGGTGTCTTGATAATATTACTCCTTTCGAAGCCTTCTATCGTTCCAAACTTGCAGTTCATAATTTGAAAGTATTTGGGTGTAAGGATTTTGCACATATTCCAAAGGAGAATAGGAATAAATTGGATGCTAAAACCATTAAATGTATTTTCATTGGGTATTATTCTAAATTCAAAGCATACAAACTATTTGATCCTTCTACTCACAAAGTATTTGCGAGTAGAGATGTACTTTTTCATGAGTAGGAAGCAGGAAATCATGACGAAAACAGTCATGAGGAATGACATAGACTTCTTGATGAAGGAGTTAAATAAGAGCAACAACAACGACAATCATCCCAGCAACAACCACAATTACAGTAGAAACCACCACAGCAGCAGCCACAACCGCAGAAACAACAACAGAAAGAAGGACTCAGTGATATGGACACTTCAAGCAACCACAATTCACCTAGAGGCGAAGATAGATCTTCACAAAGTGGGGAGGAATATAATCAGTTGAGAATATTTTCACGACAGGTTCGACTCGCTGAGAGGTATAGAGACTATGCCCTAATGAGTATCATTTCAAATGTCATAGAACCCATGAGTTTTAATGAAGCCAATGAACATGATGAATGGTGAAATGCAATGGAGGAAGAATATGAATCTATAATGAAAATCAATGCTTGGGAATTAATTGAATTGCCTAAACATAAAAATCCCATTGGATGCAAATGGATATACAAACCCAAGTTTAAATCAGATGGTAGTATAGACAAATATAAGGCTAGACTGGTGGCAAAGGGGTATTCACAAATAAAAGGTATTGATTATGTTGAAACATTTGCACCAGTAGCTAAATTGAATACTATCAGATTGTTAATTGCTTTAGCTACAAAGTACCATTGGAAGCTACACCAACTAGATGTCAAATCTGCATTTTTGAATGGTGAGTTAAAGGAGGAGGTCTACCTTACTCAATCTGAAGGGTTTGTGGAACATGGGAAAGAACACTTAGTGTGTAAGTTAAAGAAAGCATTGTATGGACTAAAACATGAACCTAGGTCATGGTATGAGAAGATAGACTCTTTCTTTCTTCAACATGGTTTTATGAGGAGAAAAAGTGATCCAAATCTATATACCAAATTTGATGAGAAGGGGTATATAGTATTGCTTTCCTTATATGTTGATGATCTAATAATTACAGGAAATGCAAAGAAATTAATTGATGAAATCAAGGAGCAATTGTCACAAGTTTTTGAAATGAAAGATCTTGGTGAGTTAAATTATTGCCTAGGTCTTGAAGTTTGGAGAAATGCAGGCCAAACTTTTGTTTGTCAGAGTAAGTATGTCAGAGAAGTACTTAAGAGCTTTAAAATGGATCAGTGTAAATCTTCTATTGTTCCTATGCAACAAAATGTGAAACTTTCTTGTGATTATGGTTCGAAGGAAGTGAATGCCACTATGTATAGACAGCTAGTGGGTAGTTTGAATTATCTCACCACAACCAGATCTGATATTGCATATTTCATGTTCTGTGAGTTTGTTAAGTCAGTTTATGGCGAAACCTCAAGAAAGCTATTGGAATGCAGCAAAGGCAGCAATCAGGTATCTAAAAGGAACAATTGATTATGGAATTAAATATACTGATGCATCTGATGTTGAGTTGATAGTTTACTCAGATTTTGATTGGGCTGGCAATCTGGATGATCGAAGATCAACCACTGGATATGCGTTTGGCATTAGATCCAGGGTTGTTTCATGGAACAGTAAAAATTAGCCTACTGTATCTTTGTCTTCTACTGAAGCAGAATATAAAGCCTTGTGTGCAACAACTTGTGAAGTTGTTTGGTTGAGAAGAATTCTTCAAGATGTTGGAGAAGAAGAAAATGAACCTACAATGATCAAATGTGATAATAAAAGTTCAATCAAGCTAGCGAATAATCCGATTTTTCATTCAAGGACAAAACATGTTGATGCTCAGTTTCATTTTGTTAGAGAAAAGTTGCGATCCAATGAAATAGCTCTTATGTATTGTAATACTTGTGAAAATACTGCTGATATTTTCACCAAGACTCTTGGAAAGATTAAGTTTGAGCTGTTTAGGGAGATGTTAGGTGTAGAAGTCAATCCATTCTCCATTAAGGGGGAGACTTGGAAATAATGGAGCACTAGATAGTTACGTAGATGAACTCTCCTAGTACTTAATGTAGATCCTATTTTACTAGTGTTTGTTGTAACCACCTAAGTAGAACCAATTCCTATATTATGATGTAATTTGTCTTCAATCAATAATGGATTATGAGCATAGCCTCATCAGTGTTGGTTTCTCCTAATTCTAAGTATTCTTTAGTTTTTTTTAATATGCAAGGGTTTTTTATGGTCCAATATTATAAAATCCCATTTTTTTTTAGGATCAAATGCATATAACATTTAAAATTCAAGGCATTCATTCTCACCCATATTTTATAATTGTCATTCACTAAAGACCAATTTCTTATGAGCTTGAATATTCCACTTAACAATTATTATATCAAGTGTTGTCTAGAGAGATAATGAAGTTAGATTGTAACTAGTAAAATTGATTGCATAGTGTCAATCATCACCTTTAAGAATTGCGCTCAATAGCTAAGACTTTTCACAAAGGTTACCAATCATAGTATAATTTTGGTTCAATCACACTTAACCATGGAGATTTTCCCCATAGTCAAGCTCGTTTATCTATATTAGTAAAATCTTAGCAAATATTGTACCTTATGAACCATTCATTTAGAGATCCTTTCTTTTTATTGAAGCAAGTAGATGGATTTTGTGGACCACCATTATGATAATTCAATGCATGGAGTATTTAATACTCAACTAATTCACCAATGTTCAATTTCTCATGAGCTTCAATAGTCCATGTAGCACTTATTACAATTGATCCTCACAAGGGTGAAAAAGTGAGATTGAAACTAATGAAATGAAATGCATAGTCCTAATCATCACCTATGGGATTTGCACTCGATAACTAAGAATTCCTGGAAGGTCACCCATCCTAGCTAGTGTTGAAATTTGATTCATTTTTCCTATTTTGAATGTTTTTATACAAGGAGTTTTTGAGACTCAGAGACCATCAACATTAATATTGAGCAAATTGTCCAACCTCAGATTTTACAAGTTGACAATAATCTGTCATCATTTTTTCGTTATAGGTATACCTAATTTTAGGGTTTTCAACTTAATTATTGCATTCTTGTGTTATTTTATATAGCCCCAAAGGACATCTATATCGCCAAGGCATGTTGTTGATGGGGAGGCCATATGTCATAGGTTCAAATCTAGTCAAGTTCCTTGGGGTTAACATCAAATATCCTTTCAGATATTCCAAGGAAAAGGGGGGAATCCCATGAGGTTTTTCTTGGTGTGTGTGTGTGTGTGTGTGCCTGTGTGTGTGTGTGGAGAGAGAGAGAGAGAGAGTAACCATGAATGAGAAACCATGGGAGACTTCACTGACGTCAACAAGTTGTAACCAAAGAAAAATTGGTGCCCCTAATTACGGGGCTTAACCCTAAGGGGATCAAGAGAGTAAAGCTTGTGACCTCCCCTGCTTCGAGGGGAGAGATCTCACATTTGGTCATGACCACTTGAGCTAACCCTTGGGGATTTTTAATTGAAGGAGATACATGTGGGATTTGATCCTACTTATGTGTGCATGTGAACCAGATTATTTTCGGCACGAAATGAGAGCGAAGATATAATAAATAAATGCACAGAGATATCGCAGATATCCAATAATATAACAAAAATGTATCATAGATTCAACCATAAATACACAGATACAGTAATACACGATTTCTATTAATGAAAGAAATGTACAGAGATTGTAAAAATACAGAGTGAAAAACTCGCTAGAATGGTGGCAACTTATCTCTAAGAAGAGATGCAACGACTACTCGCATTCGCAAAAAGATGTTTATTACAATGAGGCTCTAAGGGCCTTTTTAACATAAGGAAAATCCAAAACCCTAACCTTGAAAGATGAAAAACCAAAAGGTTTGCAGACCCTGATGGAGGTAGTTGATACGTCAAATTCTCGGGGGCGTAACTTTTGCATATGATCTTTGTTTGGGGCACTCGATACACCGTTGGAAAGGTCTAACCGAGAAGAATGATTTTCGATTGGTCCAAGATAGAGGGCTTAGATAGTCACCTAGACCTTGAATCCCCAAAAAATGTTGTTTAGGGCCTCAAAACGACCCTAGAAATTTGGAACCCAAAAAACTACTGAAAAACTGCCAAGATGGAAAATTGTTTTTTGAGCCCATGGAATAGGTGGGTGGTCGCTGATATCCACCTGGATCAATCCTCCCTCCTTAGGAAGAAATGGTCTCCATTGCGTTGAGTTACCGGGGGAGAGAGGGAAGCGTTTGCTGAATCTGAATCTTGGTGAGTTGCTTGCCTTGTTGGAGACGTCGCGCTGCTCGGTTTGTGGAAGGTTGTCACGAACCTGTTGCTGGCAAGGTTGAATATATTCAACCATTCAGGCTACCTGAGATGACTGTGTGCAAAATGAATTTTTGTGCTTTGCTGCATTCTTGTCGACCCGCTTTTGTTGGATAGAAGGTGCTTGGGTTGAGGCTGCAATGGTTGCAATATCCTTCTGTTCCTCTTTCGAACAGATTGTGAAGAAGCTGAATTTTGTAGTATGAGATACTACCTTGCGACACTGTTTAGGTGGGACAGTAGTTGGAACTACCTTTGGTATCCTGTAGATATGACCCCCCAGAGTAACAATGACACTATGGGGTCGAGACTCATAGATAACATGGTGCTTCCACATATATGGATGGCCCCAAACAACATCACAGACATCTAGCAGGGCAACATCACCTAATACCTCATCCTTGAAGGGTTGGATATCGTATAATAGTTGACACTGTTGGCTGACTCAAAGATCTCGTCCCTGGCGAAGCCACCTGATGTTGTATGGTTGCGGGTGTGGTGTTGTCAACAATCCCAACTGTTTGACGACCTCTGCTGAGATGAGGTTCTTCTGGCTTCCGCTATCAACAATAAAATGCAGTGGGGTGCCTTTCACCCACATCTGTGAATGAAAAAGGCACTCCCCCTCTTCAGGATCTGTTGGTTCTTCTAGTTGAATTGTTGCGGTCACGACAATAGCAGTGGGGTTTGCGTCGATGATCTGTCTTTTACCAATATTTTCATAATCATATTTTGAATCAGGGTTCGAATCCTTGTCTTTGATCTCGACCACCAATGACTATTTTGAGCGACATTTATTGGTGTTGTGCCAGGGGATTTTGTGGAAATTGCACCATTTTCTGGTGTCCTTCTTCGTCTTCCTGTGATCCTTCTTTTCCTTTGGCTTAGACTGGTTTTCTGGAAGCTGTTTGTTAGGGTCGTATTTCTCATACTTTGGTTGTTGCGTATTTGCAGATCCAAACTCCCATTTGTTCCGGTGCCTAAATTTCTGCTTGATTTTAACAACATATCGATATGCAACACTGAGTGATGAGATATCCAGAAAATCCATTTCAGTTTGGATGTATCTGTGTAGAGCCCCAATATTTCAGAATGAAATGTCGCTTAGAGTCTTTGATACCCAGCTTGGTGCGCAAGGTATGGAAGGTATTGGTGAACTCCAGAACTTTTCCCCCTCTCTTGCCACAATGTGGTCCATCTCATGTACTGGTCCTCATAGTTGCCAACATGGTAATACTGTTCCTTTACCGCATCCACAAAATCCCAAGTGGGCTCGACCACATATATTCCATACTCCTATGTGGAACTTTTCTCCCAGTAAGTTTCCCACCAATGTTTGACATGGGGGAGAGTTTTAAGGAGTGCGAAGGTGATCTTTTCCCTATCAGAAAAATTATGAACAAAGAAATAACCTTCTAACAGATTTAACCATTTGTCTAGGGCATCCGCATCTATCTGACCTTCAAATACGGGAATATCAAAATTAACCTGTACCTTGAAAGGAGAGGTGCTTCCAAAGTGGTTGTTTGATGAAGATGTGCATGTTTATATCAACAGGCATTGAAGGATGTGGAAAAAATTCTCCATCATTTCGTCCCTCTATCGCCTGAGAGCTTGTTCAAGCAACAAATTGATAGGATCGTCTGCTTCGTCGTTTTTATTTTCTTCTGCCATGGAGGGTTTCTTGGGAATGCAAGAGTGATTGTCATCAAGAGATACAATCTCAAGACCCAAATTTCTATACTCGGACCTCGTCGGGGACATGCACTAAAAAAACCGATCAAGAACAGCCTACTCTGATACCACTGATCCAGATTATTTTAGGCTGAAATGATAGCGAAGATATAATAAATAAATGCACAGAGATATCGTGGATATCCAATAATATAACAAAAATGTATGAGAGATGCAAGCATAAACACAAAGATACAATAATACACGATTTCTATTAATGAAAGAAATGTACAAAGACTATAAAAATACAGAGTGAAAGACTCGCTAGAATGGTGGCAACTTATCTCTGAGAATAGATGTGACGGCTACTCGTATTCACAAGAAGATTATTATTACAATGAGGCTCTAAGGGCCTTTTTAACATAAGGAAAATCCAAAACCCTAACCCTGGAAGATGAAAAGCCAAAAGGTTTGCGGGCCCCGATGGAGGTAGTTGATACGTCAATTTCCCGGGGGCGTAACTTTTGCATACGATCTTTGTTTGGGGCACTCGATACACCATTGGAAAGGTCTAACCAAGAAGAATGATTTTTGCCTAGTCCAAGCTAGTGCCTTTGACAATTGTCTGGACCACAAATCCCCAAAAAATGTTGTTTAGGGCCTCAAAATGGCCCCAGAAGTTTGGAACCCAAAAAGCTGCCAAGATGGAAAACTGTTTTTCAAGCCCATGGAATAGGTGGGTGGTTGCCGATATCCACCTAGATAAGCATGGGTTGTTATGGCCTAGATATTGAGTTGTTACATTATATTATTATACTAGTGTTTTCCTTATTGGTTGGCTAGGCTCTTTAATGATCGACTTGACCATTTAGTTGTAAATGTACGCTTTGTTATCACCATTTATTCTCACACCTAGCCCAAAGGACTAAGTCTTATCGATATGCACTATCATATTTCATGTATCCCTTGCCATACACACTTTCACACCATTGTTCCCTTGTATAACTTAGGAAAACCCCTTTTACCTAAGTTATTTCACTAAATTAAGCCATAATCCTCTTTTATGCATTTTCCCCTATTTATTTTATTCAAATTAAAGGAAAATTTCAAATTGGTGGTTAAAATTGATTTGGTTAAATATAATATTTTATTATTTTGACTATATCAAGGATAACCATTATTTTTCCTATAAAATAAAGAGAGTCATACCATTTCCATATGAATTTTCATGAGAGTGCAGAGATGCTGCCGAAATTTCCAACAAGTGTGAGTAGATTGTAATGTTATCCCCTCCTTGATAAGGACAAATGAGGACTTAATATTCTAGTCACCCCTCTAGACTATAATCCAATGGGAAAAAGGGGTAGGAGGCTCTAAATTGTCACTAAGTGATTTAATGATTATTTTACTAAAGTGACTTGGATAAAAAGGGAAAATGGTTATTGAATTAAGGAGAAATTGAAAACAATAACCTTAGCAAAAATCATAAAGTAACTCAACAGAGAATTATAAGATGGAGATATAAAAGAGAGAGGAGGGCACCTCACTCCTCATTCATGCTATTCTTCTATTGAGTTCATTTGAGCTATGCAACTTATGCTTTGAGGTTTTTGAGTCAAGAAACGGATTGGTGTCCATACACCATGTCCAACTGGCTCAAAACAATTTTTTTGGCAACTTACTATTTTGAATAGTTTTTTAGTTCCCAAACTTTTGGCGCCATTTTGAGGGCCTAAATGATGTTTTTTTCATGATCGGGCACCTCAATTAGAGCCAAAGATTGTTATTGATCCCCCTAAATGAATATTCTCATCAATACCTTTCCAACGAGCTATTGTGCGCCCTAAATGGAGATCCTATGCAAAAGTTACGACCCCGGGAAGTTAATGTACTAACTTACCCCAACGGGGCCCACATGACTTTTGGGGCTTCATCTCCTAGGGTTAGGTTTTTGGATGTATGGGGTTTTGGAATTCATATTTATTGTAAAAAGGACTTCATATCCTCAGTGTACTCATCTTCGTGCAAATGAGCATAATCGACACATCTCTTCTTAGAGACAAGCTGCCACCATTTTAGCAAGCTAGTTTTCAGTCTGCATTTTACAGTTTTCAACATATTTCTTATTTAATAGAAGTCAAGCTTTTTTCTATCTATGTTATTGTAAACTATGTCCCTGTGTTAATTTCATAAATATGTGGTTTCATTTTGTTCCACTCATAAATATGGATCAGTGGTATCAGAGCAGTTTGCTGCTTGTTTTTTTTTAATCCATGTCCCCGACGTGGTCAGGGTATAGAGAGTTGGGTCTCGAGCTTGTTTCTCTTGAGGAAAACTTCTCTCGCACACCCAATAAACCGTCCATGGTGGGAAAAAATAAATACGATGAGACAGGGGATCCTTTCAAAATGTTGCTCGAGGAAGCCCTTGAGCAACAGAGGAATGAGATGATGGAAAACTTTGCACAAATCCTTCGACAACTGCCGAAAAGCGATGCATCCACCTCAAGCTAAGGCACCACCCCCTTCAAGGTAAAAATAAATTTTGATATTCCTATATTTGAAGGTCAAATAAATGCGGATGTCGTAGATAAATGGTTAAACATTCTAGAAGTGTATTTTTTTGTCCACAACTTTTTCGATAGAGAAAAGATTACATTTGCGCTCCTCAAGGTTGTCCCCCATGTCAAAGATTGGTGGGAGACCTTCTGTGAGAAAAAGGAAATATAGGGTTCCACATTATTTGCAGTTTCACCCACTTGGGGTTCCTTCAGGGACTCTATTAAGGAACAATACTACCATGTTGGAAGTTATGACGACTTGTATACAAGATAGACCACACTGCGACAGGAAAGAGACCAAATCGTGACAGAGTTCACCAATGTCTTCCATACCTTGCACACCAAGATAGGTATCGAATATTTTGAGCGACATCTGGTGCTCAAGTATCGCGACGGTTTGCATATATACATCCGGACAGAAATGGATCTTTTGAACATCTCATCCTTAGAAACGACCTATCAATACGCCGTCAATATTGAGCAGAAGCTTAAACAAAAGATGTGGCAGTTTAGCTATGGGAACCCCTCACAACAAAAGCAGAGCAAGGGAATTCCCAACCCACATAACAAAGGACAAAGAAAATATGGGTAACCTCGGGACAACCAGTCCAAGCCACAAGCAAAGAAGGACAATGGGAAGATGAAGAAAGATACCGAGAAGTGGTGCAACTTCCATAAGATGCCTTGGCATAACACTGTTGATTGCCGCTCAAAGCAGTCATTGGTGGCTGAGGTAAAAGCCTTTGAATCAGATGCAGGTTCCGACTCTAAGTCAAAACCAAAAAAGGGGAGACAGATCATTGACGTGGAACCTAGTGCCACCGTTGGTACCACCATTATCCATCTCGGTGAACCTGATGATCTAGAGGAAGATGAGTGCCTTTTTCATTCATAGATGTGGGTGAAAGGCACTCTATTTCCCTTCATCATTGATAGCGGTAACCATAAGAACCTCATCTCAGTAGAGGTCATCAAGCAACTAGCCCTGCTGACAATGTCACACCCAAAACCCTACACCATCGGATGGCTCCATTAAGGAAGCGATCTTCGCGTCAACCAATAGTGTCGTCGGTCCTATGACATCAAGACATTCAAAGATGAGGTATTGTGTGATGTTTCTCCCCTTGAAGTTTGTGATGTTCCTTTGGGAAAACCTTATTTATGGAAACATCATGTTGTATATGAGTCTAGGCCTCGCAGTGTTATTATTACTTTGAATAGGAAATTGTACATGATACCCGAGGTAGTCCCACCTAGTGTTATTTTCTTGATCTCTACCAAGCAATGTAGGAAGGTCATTTCTCAGACCGGTCATGATTCTCTCTTAGATTGAGCAAAAGGTTGCAACCACATCCATGGCCTCCGTGACCGACCTCTCCATGTAGCAGAAGAAAGTGGATAAGGTTGTGGAAGAATACAAAGACATATTCTCATCACCTATTGGGGTACCTCTACACTGTCAGGTCAAGCATACCATCGATCTGATCCCCGATGCATCGTTGCCCAATGGGTCGGTCTATCGTCGCTCTCTGCTAGAAAATGAGGAGATCAAGTGTCAAATCTAAGAACAACTCCACAAGGGGCACATCCGACCCAACTTATCACCTTGTGGAAGCCCAATCGTGTTGGTGCAGAAGAAGGACATGACTTGATGACTCTGCATTGATTAATGGGCCCTAAATAAAATCACAGTTAGGAATCAATACCCAATTTTCTAAATCAATGACCTCCTTGATCAGTTCAAGGGGGCCAAATACTTCAGTAATATTGATTTGAAGTCTGGCTACCATCAGGTTCCAATAGAAAAGACAAATGTATGGAAAATTGCCTTCAAGTCAAAATAAGGTCTTTTTGAATGGTTGTTCATGCCTTTTGGTTTGAAAAATGCCCCAAAAAATTTCATGAGGATGAGGGAGGATATCGTTCGACCTTTCACCAATTATTTTGTGGTGGTGTATCTGGATGACATCCTCATCTACAACAAGACTTGGGAATAACACTTGCAACATATTCAACAGGTTTTGCACACTCTGCAACATCACAAGCTATATGCGAACTTGGAAACATGCTCCTTTGGCATGGATAGGGTCCAATACCTAGGCTACATTGTTGATGCGCATGGTGTGCATGTTGATTCAGCCAAGATCCAAGTCATCTGTGACTAGCCAGCCCCAACCATGCTCACTGAGCTTCGAAGCTTCTTAGGCCTTGCCAATTTCTATCGCAAGTTCATGTTGGGATTCTCCCATATTGCATGGGCCCTCAGTCCAATAACCAGGGGCGATGGAAGGGAAAAAATTGTGTGGGGCCTGTCCCAACAGAAAGCATTTGATGATCTGAAGTAGCGCTTGTGCTCAGCCCTAGTACTTTCATTACTTGACCTACAACATCCCTTTGAGATCAAGATAGATGATTCAGACTATACTTTGGGTGCAGTCATCACTCATCACGTCCACCCCATGGCCTATCATAGTGAAACACTATCATATGTCATCCGTAAGTACCCTACTCACGACAAAAAAATGTACTCCATTATGCAAGTTTGCCGCTAGTGGATGAATTACATTCTTGGGAAGGAGACAACCATCCACATTGATCATAATCCATTGCATTTCATGCAGACACAAGGAAAATTGCAAAATGACCGCCATCAAAAGTGTTCCACATATTTGCATCAATTTCACTCCAACATCAAGTATAAAACAAGAAGTACTAACCGAGTCATTGATTTCCTCATTCGACCTCCAGTCGTGACACTCAACATAGTGCTAGACTCTTGCTGCCACGAGACCTCTAGATGGCCCCACCTTTATGAGACAAATATTGACTTCGCCAACACCTACCAGATGTTGGGAGCAAACACAACTGTCACTAATTTCCATCTTCAGGACGGGTTGATGTGCCATCTGGGCCATCTATGTATTCCATCAAGCGAGTGAGGAAAGATGATTTGGGAATCCCACTATAGTCGGGTGGCATGACACTTTGGCATGGAAAAGACAGTGGTAGTGTTGCAACGACATTTCTACTGGCCAAAACTTCGACAGGATGTGAACAAGTATATCCGGTCATGCAATGCCTGCACTATTTCCAAATTGACCACTAATAAACAAGGCTTGTACACTCCTCTACCTACTCCTTGTTATCCCCATTTTGTGGATAACTAAGGATATTATGTCTTGAGGCCATCAAGTTTCATATATGGAGTGACAAGAGACTATATGACCAACAATACCCTTTTACACAGTTGGAGACCCTCTCACCACCACATATGGTCACATATTTCCAGATGACATCCACCACATTAGTTGGATTCCGGAAGGTAGTGGGCCTTGCTCCATGAGGTACAAGTCAGTATTATGGTGAGCATCATTTCAATATTTAAGCCATTTGAGTATGTTGTATCTTATATTGCTCTAGATTTCATGATATATGCTTGGACATTATGCCTTTTGCCCCGCTTCACCTTGGTGGTTGACATTGTTCCCTAGTAAGTGGTCTTCCTTGGGGATGGTTTTTCTACTAGGAACTCCCTTGAAGAATCCATCATATTGTTCCCGAACATACTTACCACTTTCCATCATTATTCCCCCCTTTTTCCTTATCTCTTGGGATTTTAGGCTGTATTGACCCAAGAAGGGGTTGTCCCTCATTCTGTGGGAAGAAGGGGTCGAAGGCCCAAAGGGATTAATGTTGGGTAAAATATAAAAGCCTTGTATGAACCTTCCAA
Organism: Picea glauca; assembly: GCA_000966675.3. NCBI lineage: Eukaryota > Viridiplantae > Streptophyta > Pinopsida > Pinales > Pinaceae > Picea > Picea glauca. The sequence continues at coordinate 142,026 of JZKD02S1684395.1, forward strand.
ATGCTTCTCCCAGGTATCACCCAAGAAAGCAATGAAACACTTATCTTTGAGTAAATGAGGACTCACAATATGATAAAGATTGCTTGAAGGTTTAGTTGAAGTATAGGAGGTCTCATCATGAGCCGACCTATCACGTCCATGGATATCTAGTCGTATGGCATTACCATCATCTGGTCACCAAACCAGGGTAATGGATCTCAGTTGCATGGCTGAGAGAAAGGGGGTCTCATCATGATCCAACCTTCTCATTTCCACTGGGTGTTTGTGGGTGACATTGCCATTATTTGGGCACCACGCCAGGGAAATGAACTTCAACCTTTCCATAAAATTATGAAAGAATAAAATATTGACAGATAATGGGCTTGGAAAAATTGCATTGCAGATGAAGGTACCATACACCCTCTACAAAGGCACCCATGAATGAGACACTAATACCTCTTGTATGTCATGAGCCCTATGCCCATTGATTCTTGACTCCAACCACTTCACCCACTTTACATGGATTAGAGAGGGATCTCTTGGAAACTCTCCTTGACCTAGGGAAATATCTACCCACTAGAACACTTAGTCAACCCTCCCACATTCAAGCTTGACAAGTCATATAATGTCTTTTAGCGGTTAATTGTTTGATATAGTGATCTTTGATGCACATGCTTAGGTGGCTCATTTATTGATTGGATTCACTTATCATGATGTTATGACTTGAGATCCTTGGAAGGCATGCTTATTTGTCTTTGTAGGACTAGTTGGTGGACAGTTTTGGAAGAACAAGCCTAGCTTGGGCTTCCATGGGGCTGTAAGACCATAGGTTGGATGTCAAGGGTCCACATGTCGGATGACATGGATGAAGAATTGAAGACCTAGAAGATGATGTGGAATACTTAGCCCAACCCTCACATGCCAAATGATTTGTCCAGGAGGGGAAACATGTCTTGTTTTTGAGCTTGATGTCATGTTTTGGGGCTAGGGTTTAGTGGTGATGTTACCACTCATTGACACATGGAATTTTTGAGGAGGATGAGGCCTTGACCATGAGGAGATTTCCTAGAAGATTGAAATGTGGCCTTTGGAGGCTTTCCATTGCTTCTCCAACATCAATGACTTGTTCCAAGTGTCAAAAAGTCCCCTAAAGGGGTGATGTCCATGTGAATTAGGGTTTTATTTATGCAAAAGTGAAATTTTAAATGAATTGTTTAATATTTCTTTGTTAAAGGGGGCAAGATTAGGGTTGTTGACCCCCAGTCTTGTGGTTTACCCCTAAATATGTGGACAAGTCACCTTGGTGACATTTTGTATAAATAAGAGATCATAAGATCTCATTGTAACATAACTCTCCCTCTTGTGAGAAGACTTGATTTGAAATTTTCTCTACACTTGGCATATTTGTATCTTATGCACTTGTTTATGGATATCTTTGGTGAATGGTTGATGGAGGAGTGAGGCGCTAGCCTTGGATGAATGGTTTCTAGTTTTTATGGTGGATTATCTTAGAATCTTCTTGATTTGGTATGGTTTTTTACTCTTATGCTATCATTTGTTTCAAGTCAAGGATTATTGTGCTAGGATCTAGGTGGGAAGTAAGAGAATTTACACCCCCACTCTAATATTCATCATTTATTGCTTGAAGTTTATTGATGTTGCAAGGGTTTGTTTGAGGAAGTAAGAGGATTTACACCCCTCATCTTCAAACCCTAACTAGAGATACTTTTCTTGGGGAGTAAGAGGGTTTACACCCCCAAGGAGGTAGCATCTCTAGTTCATTTACTTGAATCCATTAACCCAATATTTAAAGGCACTAGTCATTTGTTCATTGCATTGGAGATATAAAATCGTTGCCTTGGGAAGAGTGATTTTTGCTAGTTTCAAGTTTATCTTTTTGAGAAGTGTTCCTTGAGCCTTGAGCTCCCTTTCCTCATTGAGGCGTCCCTATTCTCCCACTAATTTGATTGTTTTTATAAAAATTAACCTACATCCATTAGGGTCGCATAACCCTAGCCGCTAACTCTCTCTTATCCCACAAACTAACCCTAAGAAATCTCTCTAACTTCACTCACCTGGTCTACTAAATAGGGCACACTTTTTAGTCTAGTTCTTAGCACTTTTCCATGGTTAATTTTTTTGCAGCATGCCATTGAATTATACGGACATAAGGCGGATAATTTACTGCAGAAAATCACTTTTATAATAGCTTGCATTATTCATTCTCAAAGTGTTATATTTTAGTCATGATTGATTGCCAATTTCATTGATAATATTGTTGGATAACCTCATGCCTTTACATGCTAATTTATATATTTTATTTGCTGATATAAACTGTCATCTACTGTTGTAAATTAGGGACATCAAGCTTAACTTGTTGATCCATACTAACATATAACATTGTAAGATGTCTTTATTTGTGTCTCGGGCATGTAAAATCATCTGGAAAAGTATTATATATTTGAGGCAAAATTTTACTTGGTTTACAAGGCATATCCTTTCACATCTCACTCCACTTAGATTTGAATTCTAGGGGTTCCACTTTCATCTCCATCTGTCTACATCTCATTCCCCCTAGGGTAACCGAGATTGCCTCCCTAGAGTGACCTAGTCACCCTTGAAGTGTGGGACCTACATCGAGGTGACATTGGGTCTAGGATTTCCTAGTTGTAGCACTTTATTTTGTGGTTGGGTTGGGATTTTCCCAACCTACAACTTGTGCTATAACATTTTGGCGTGGGACCTACTTCGAGGTGGCATTGGGTGTAGGATTCCCTAGTTGTATCACTTGCTTTTGTGGTTGGGTTGGGATTTTCCCAACCTACAACCTGTGTTATAACACTCCTAACAGACCCTAGGAATTCATTTCAATGGACTACATGTCGGGCCTTCCCTCCACCAAGTGGGAAAATGACTGTGTTTTTCTGGTTGCTGATCGCTTTTTCAAGATGGTGATTCTGGCCACGTGCAAGAAGAGCATCATAGTGGAGGCCACTACCAAGATCTTATTTGAATGAGTGTGGGTACACTTTGGGATCCAACAAACCATTATCTCATATCGGGTCAGTCGGTTCCTCAACACATTCTGGTCGAGCCTCTGGTCACTGCTGGACACCAAGCTCACCAAGTCCACTGCCTTCCACCCCTAGACAGATGGTCAAGAACATCTTGAGCATGTACAATTCCAAGCACCCCCACACTTGGGATGAGAGTCTTCCTTATATTCAACATAGCTACAACAAAGCCATACATAGCTCAACCGATCACAATCCCTTTCAAGTGGGGTTGGGATTTCAACCATTGGGTCCCATGGATATTGCACTACCCCTCGCGGCCACCCAGGTAGACTTGTCATAGGTTCCAACTGGATCTGACAAAGCCACCCGGTTCATTGAGTGGATCCAACACATCCGCCAGTAGATTCCAAATATTTTACAGAAGTCCAATTCCAAGTACAAGCAGTGCCATGATCAACACCGGGTACCACACCAGTTTTAGGTGGGAGACAAAGTTTGGTTTCACTTGCTGAAATAACACCTTACAGGGCCTCATCAGAAGTTGTGTCCACACCATTATGTACCTTACACTATCACCAAGGTTGTGGGTGACAATGATTTTGAGCTCAACCTATACCCATTCGTTGGGTTGCACCCAATGTTCAATGTGGATCTCCTTCAACCTTATTTTCCACCATTATTGGACACATCAGAGATAGCAGAATGGTTGACACCAACCGAGCTCAACCCTGGTTTCATGATACAAGCAACCACTGATTGGATCATGGAAAGAAAGGTCAAGGGAATTCACCAACATAGGATCTAGCTTTATCAGGTTGTCAAAGTAGGGCAACTCCTGCACCAAGGCAAGGGGCTCACCCAGGGCGAAATTCAACAAAAATTTCCTCATCTTATGGGGGCACTTAACCCATTGGAGACCATTGATTCCTAGGGGGGAGGATTGATCCAGTAGGATCTAGGTGGCCATCCACCTTGTCCAACTGACTCAAAATAGTTTTTTTGGCAACTTACTAGTTTTAGTAGTTTTTCGGTTCCCAAACTTTCAAAGCCATTTTGAGGGCCTAAACGACATTTTTTTTCATGATCGGGCACCCCAATGATGACCTAAGGCTCTAATTGAGCCCCTTAAATGAATATCCATGTCAATACCTTTCCAACGAGATATCGTGCGCCCTAAATAGAGATCATATGCAAAAATTACGACCCCTGCAAGTAAATGTACTAACTTACCCCAACGGGGCCCACATGACTTTTGGCGCTTCATCTCCTAGGGTTAGGTTTTTGGATGTCTAGGGTTTTGGAATTCATATTTATTGTAAAAAGGCCTTCATAGCCTCATTGTACTCATCTTCGTGCAAATGAGCATATCCGTCACATCTCTTCTCAGAGATAAGTTGCCACCATTCTAGCAAGTTGGTTTTCAGTCTGTATTTTACAGTTTTCAACATATTTCTTATTTAATAGAAGTCAAGTTTTACTCTACCTCTGTTATTGTTCACTGTGTCCTTGTGTTAATTTCATAAATATGTGGTTTCATTTCATTCCACTCATAAAGATGGATCAGAAACACTAGAGACCAGCAAGGAGGTGAAATATCCCTCTATTCCTGGTCCAAGCTTGACCAAGGAGGTGAAAGATTCCTCCCTCACCATTTTATTTAGTCCAAATTCAATTCAGGAGTCATTTGTACAAGCATAGCGCAATTTGAATGATTTTCCAACAGGTTGGGCACACCAGTTGAGGAGAAAAGATTTGATTTGCCTTGGGGACGTTAGATCTATAGTAGAACACATTTCATGAGTGGTTAATACCACCATAATGCCCTTTTGCATCAGTTGTTTGAGGGTTTTCTTCTGCATATCTATTTTATTATTCAGTTGGGCATATTTGTTGAATAAGGGCGCATCATTCCTTAAGGAGGAATTGGGTTGGAAGGTTAGATCTGAGGTTTTGACCCCGTACTTTCTCCATATGCAATCTACATCTCCCGATCTACAGTTTGGTAGTGTTTTCATAATTTTTGGAGGTCATCTTCAAAGAGGCCAAAATTCCTAGATTTTCCAGCTAGTGGGGGATGCACCAGCACCAGATCTGAAGGTTACAGCTTTCTAGGGAAATAAATTGATCTTGTATTGACCTTCATTCAATTGTGGGGGACCTAGGAGGCTCCATTTATCTATATTATTGTATCTGAAGGGCACATGCATCCTAGACTTCTCTATCGTGCTCTATTGTACTAGATCTACATATATATATGTATGGAGATGAGCTTATTATATTAAATAAAGGTCAGATATGAAGTTTTTCTGAGATATTTGGAGTGTTTTCTCATATATCTTGTGATCTACATTTATCATTGTCTTTTATGTGCTTTAAACAAATCAAAAAACACCCAGAGCGCAACTTCCTGAAGCAAAACCTGCATAAATAAACAAACAAGGTCATAAAATAACATAAGTTTCCTAGCAGAATTGCTTGGGAAAATTACAGTGGTATCATAGCGATTTCCTTCGCCAACCTGTGACTTTTTATAATGCCTAGAAGAAGAGGCAGTGGGGGACATGCATTAGTAGGTATTTCTGAAGGGGAAGATCAAGAAGTAAACATGGGAGAGACTCAGGAATCAGAGGAAGAATTATTAGTAGAGAGAGTGTTTGATACATTACAAAGAAACGAGGGTGTATTGCAACACCGCTTGGAAGAGATGGAGGACCATTTATCCAAGGGACAAAATTATCTAAAACTATCTCTTCTAAATTTTCAAAGAGGACATGACATAATCATAGATCTAATGGAGGAGGAGTGCAGGAAGCAACGTGCTCTTTCTCAGTACTTGATGGAACAAAAACATGGTAAAGGTCCACCTATGTTTGGAGGGAATAATGATGCCAACGGTTCTCATGAGGGAAATGGAAAACATGAGGAGTCCATACACCAAGGCCCCATATAGAACATACCTTTCCATTCTCATGTGGTTAGTAGAGTCACCCCCAGACCATACTTTCCTACTTTCAGAAATACTCAACAAAGGGACTATAACCGCTTGAACCAGGAGACCGTGGAGGATGAGTGGGAAACTGTGGAGAAAGACTACAACAATATGAGCGCATGATTCAAGAGGCAGGTTTCCTTAGTAAATTTTACCACCTTAGACTCAAGAGGAAATCCAAGGAACATCACAGGCGTGACAATGAGTTAGGGCACAAAGAAATCATAATGGAGATTCCTACCTTTGATGGAACTAATCATATTTCATCCAAGGAATGGGTGTAGAAATTAGATGCTTACTTACAGTTGAATACCATGGAAGAAGGAAATGCTATCAAATATGCAACCCTGCATCTGATGGGAAAGGCCCATGATTGGTGGTTTCATGGGATGATTACATTGGGGGATGAGCATGTCACTTCTTACCTGGACTTCACTCAGAGGCTCATTGACTGATTTGAAGTGAGGATCCTGAGCTTCATTTCAGGGAGCTCATGCAGATTAAACAAACAGGGTCTCCGGGGATTTCATTGAAGAATTGCAGAAGGTGGCAGTCAATGTTCTAGATATAACAAAATACAGACTATTGATGATATATATAGAGGCATTAAATGAGCCTTTGCATGGGTGGTTTAAGACTTTCAATCCTGCAACCCTGTAGGATGCCATTGAGTGCACTGGAATTCCATTGGAGCAACTAGTAAAACCAAATTTACGCCTAAGCCTCAATTCTTTACTAGAGGGAGAGATGCCAAGCAAATGTATGAAGGAAAGGGACAAAGAATGCCACTATTTCATCCATGAGTGGAGCAACTAAGTTCAATACTTTTCAGATGAAGGGCGTTGTATAAGAGAAACAAGCTATTGTGTTGATTCATGGAGGGGCTTCTCAAAATTTCATTGATGTTTCCATGGTAGAAAGGAGGTGCATTCCCACAATAGGATTTGAGAGGTTCTTGGTTGAAGTTGCAGGAGGGTGCACTATATATTGTGACAAATATATCCCACAGATGAGTTTAAAATTGGGTAGGTACACCTTGATACATGATTTTTATGTGGTGGATATCCCGAACACTAATATCATATTAGGTGTGTTGTTGATTAGTACCTTGGGACCCATTACCACCAACTATAAAACCATGGAAATGTCCTTTAATACAAAAGAGGGGAATAGGATCATGCTCAAGGGAATGATAGGAGAGTCACCAAGAGTTGGGACTACCAAGAAAATGCATGCCATGTTTAGGCGACAACAGGAGACCTATGCAATTGAATGCTTCGTCATGGAAGCAGGGGATGAAGAACTCAAGAAATACCCTCTAGACATGCAAAAAATCCTTCACAAGCATAAAAAGGTGTTTGATTTGATTCCTCCAGGTAAGCCACCAGATTTGAACACATTATTGAATTAGAGGAACGATCAAAACCAACCATCACAACACCTTACAGACATCCCAAGAAGCACAAGGGTGAGATATAAAGCGCCATCAAAGAATTACTAGCCATGGGACACATCAGACCAAGTTCAAGCCCATTTTCATCATCATTAGTACTAGTTAAAAAGAAGGATGGGACTATGCGCATGTGAATAGACTACAGATCTCTAAATACGAGAACTATCTAGAGTAGATATCTCATTCCCTTGATAGATGAATTGTTGGATGAGATACATGGTGCATTATATTTCACAAAAAATTATGTGTGCTATGGTTACCATCATATTAGGATAAGGGAACAAGACATACATAAGACAACCTTCAGATGTCATTTTGGGCATTATGAGTTCCTCGTCATGCCTTTCAGACTAACCAAATCACCAACCACTTTTCATTCTTGCATGAACCATGTGTTCAATAAGTAGTTGAGGAAGTATTTTCTTGTATTCTTTGATGATTTTTTGATTTAAAACAAAACATGGGAGGATCACCTTAAACATGTGAATGAAATACTAAGCATCATGGAAAAACAATCCTTATAGGCAAAATAATCAAAATGTGAAATTGGGATGACATAAGTCCTCTACTTGGGGCACATTATTGGGAAAAAAGGGGTACATGTTCATTAGGAGAAGATCCAGGCCGTCATTGATTGGCCCACTCCCAAAACACTTACATAACTCAAAGGCTTCCTTGGCATCTGCAACTATTATAGAAAATTCGTCAAGGGTTTCTCCCAATTGTGCACATCCCTAAATGACTTAACTAGGAAGGAGGAATTTTCATGGAGTGGTGAGGCGCAATCCAAATTTGAGAAAATGAAAAAGGTAATGAGTACTTTTCCTGTATTATCTCTACCTGATTTTTCTCAACCTTTCATTTTGGAATGTGATGGATCTGGTGAAGGTGTGGGAGTTGTTCTCATGAAAAATAGGCACCATATTGCCTATGAGAGCCACAAATTGAGGAGTTCTGAACTACTATACACCATTTATGACAAGGAAATGTTATCCATAATGCACGTATTGTCCAAGTTCAGGCAATATCTAGTTGGAGCAAAATTTGTGGTGAGAATTGACCATAACAGCCTCAAGTACTTCCTTGCACAGAAACACCTTAATTAAAGGTCGAAAAAATGGGTAAGCAAGGTCCAAGCATATAACTTTGAAATTGAATGTGTCAAGGGAAAGAATAATGTAGTAGCATATGCCTTGTCCAAAAGGCCCTCAGCCTATTCCATGACAGAAATATCAGTTGATTGGAAATCTCTTCTATTGGTGGAGTACTCTAAAAATAAATTTGCAAGTGAGTTGATGGATGGGAAGCTACAGGATGATAGGTACAATTTCATTGATGACATTATTTATAACAAGGGAAGAATTTATCTATTTCCATAATCTTCATTCAAAAAAAGGGTGCTTCAAGCATTCCATTACTCACCACTAGTAGGGCACCAAGGGTTTCTTAAGGCATACAGGCAGATAAGAGAAAGGTTTGTTTGGAAGGGTATCAAGGGAGAGATCATGGGCCACATCAATGAGTGCACCACTTTCCAGTAGAATAAAGATGAGGACACTCACCTTGCAGGCCTATTACAACCTCTTCCCATTCCAGAGCGTAAGTGGGAAAATATATCTATGGATTTCATTACAAGGATCCCAAAAACACAAGGGAAAGATTGTATATTTGTGGTAGTATATTGCTTGACTAAGTTTTCCCACTTTTATGCCATTTCCATGGACTATAGCGCATCTCAGGTGGCCGAATTGTTTTTCAGGGAGGTTTTCAGGTTGCACAGATTACCCAAGACAATTGTGAGTGATGAGGACAACAAGTTTATGCGCATTTTTTTGCAGGAACTGTTTAGGTTGGTGGGCACTGAGTTGACTCCTAGCACTAGCTACCATATACAAACTGATAGATAAACATAAATAGTGAACAAATGGGTGGAAGGGTACCTTCTAAATTATGTAGCAGGGCAACAAAAGGCATGGGTCAAATGGATTTATCTGGGTGAATATTGCTATAACACCACTCACCACTTGTCCATTGGTATGTCTCCTTTCAAATCTTTGTACAATTATGATCCCCTTACCTTTGTTGAATTTTTTTTTAGAGATAGCAGGGCCCCTATGGCCAAAGAATCGATACAAGAAATCCAAGACATCTTTAAAGAGCTCAAAGACAATTTGCATAGAGCTCAAAACCAATAGAAATTATATTCTCACAAAAAGAGGGTGGAGCACACTTTTGAGGTAGGAGACTCGGTGTATCTAAGGCTACAACCATACAAACAAGCATCTATAAAGAAGAATGGAAATGAGAAGCTCAAACCACACTTTTATGGGCCCTATGAAGTGCAAAGGATAATTGAAGAAGTTGCATATGAACTAAAATTACCACCGGAGAGAAAAATACACAATGTTCTCCATCTATCTTGCCTAAAGAGGGCTTTGGGGAAGCATGTTGTAGCTAATGAAGATCTACCACTAGTTGATGAATAAGGACACTTGATTTTTATTCCAAAGGGGATCTTGGAGGTAAGGGCGAAATAGCTAAGGAACGAGGATGTTAAGGAATACTTGGTCAAATGGAAGAATTTTACTATAGAAGATGTTACTTGGGAGAATGAAAAAGTACTACAACAAACATGTTCATAATTGATTGTGGGCAATAAATTTCCAGTAGGGGAGACTGTAATGTTCCCCCCTCCTTGACAAAGACAAATGAAGACTTAGTATTCTAGTTACCCCTCTAGACTATAGTCCAATGGGAAAAAGGGGTAGGAGGTGCTAAATTGTCACTAAGTGATTTAATGATTATTTTTCTAAAGTGTCTTGGATGAAAAGGGAAAAAATGTTATTGAATTAAGGAGAAATTAAAAACAATAACCTTAGAAAAAATTATAAAGTAACTCAACAAAGAATTAGAAGATGGAGGTATAAAAGAGAGAGGAGGGTGCCTCACTCCTCATTCATGTTATTCTTCTATTGAGTTCATTTGAGCTATACAACTTACATTTTGAGGGTTTTGAATCAATAAACCCTAGAGACCAGCAAGGAGGTGAAATATCCCTTTGTTCCTGGTCTAAGCTTGTCCAAGGAAAATATTCGCCCTCACCATTCTATTAAGTCGAGATTCAATTCAAGATTCATTTGTGCAAGCATGGTGCAGGTTGAAGGGTTTTCTAGCAGGTTGGGCACACCAGTTGAGGAGAAAAGATTTGATTTGCCTTGGGGAGGCTAGATATATAGTATAACACATTTCAGGAGTGGTTTCTACCACCATAGTTCCCTTTTTCATCAGTTGTTTGAGGGTTTTCTTCTGCACATCTATTTTATTATTCAGTTGGGCGTATTTACTGAAGAAGGGCGCAACATTCCTTGAGGAGGATTTGGGTTGGAAGGTTATATATGAGGGTTTGACCCCATACTTTCTCCATATGCAATCTACATCTTCCGATCTACTACTTGGCAGTGTTTTCATAAGATTTGGAGGTCATCTTCAATGAGGCCGAAATTCCTAGCTTTTCCATCCAGTGGGGGATGCACCAACACCAGATCCGAAGGTTACAATTTTCCAGGGGAATAAATTGATCTTGTATTTACCTTCATTTAGTTGTGGGGGACCTAGGGGATCTATTTCTCTATATTAATGTATCTGAAGGGTGCATGCAACCTAGAATTCTTTATCTTTCTCTATTGTACTAGATCTGTAGATCTATCCATGGAGATCAACTAATTATACTAAAGAAAGGTCAGATATGAAGTTTTTTTGAGATATTTGTTGTGTTTTATCTTATATCTTGTGATCTACATTTATCATTGTCTTCTACATGCTTTAAACAAATCACAAAACACCCAGAGCACAACTTCCTGAATAAAAACTTAAATAAACAAACAAACAAGGTAAAAAAATAACCCAAGTTTCCTAGCAGAATCGCTTGGGAACATTACACAGATATGCAAACTTTGTGGTTGTACCAAGCTACATACAAAAGTGGGTGAGCACACAAGAAACCCTAGTTCTATAATGATTAAATTCCTTTAGATCTATATTATTTAGAAATAGAGAAGGAATGCAACAAAAAAGATATCTGAATAACACACGATAAAAATAATAAATATGATGTATAATACCCAAATAACCAAAGTAAAAATAGATAACACCTGTGAAGAAACCAATGAAAACAAATGTCTCTTGGTGGCCTATATGTGGGAGGGTTCTTCTTTCTTTCCCAGATGTATGGTAGCATTGACTAGACTCCCCTCTTGGTTGAAAGTAACTATGGTGAGATGAAGTTAAAAGATCAGTGGAAAGTTTTGCAACATCTATGTACTCTCATGAAAAGTCATATGGAAATGGTATGAGTATCTTTATTTTAAAGGAAAAATAGTGGTTATCCTCAATATGGTCAAAATAATAAAATATTATATTTAACCAAATCAATTTTAACCACTAATTTGAATTTTTCCTTCAATTTGAATAAAATAAAAAGGGCGAAATGCATAAGAGAGGATTATGGCTTAATTAAGTGAAATAACTTAGGAAAAAATGGTTTTACTAAGTTATGCAAGTGAATAATGGTGCAAAAGTGTGTATGACAAGGGATACATGGACTATGATGGTGCATATCAGTAAGACTTAGCCTTTTGGGCTAGATGTCGGAATAAATGGTGATAACAACCTTTGTCTCCTATATATACCAAGGAGACCTAGTTTTAGAGATCATCTCATATTGTGCACCTGTTATATTGTAATAAGAGGTTTCCCCCTTAAAGAGGCTTCTCATTCATTCTTCTCTCTCATTCGCAAGGCGTGGAGTTATTTCTCTTTCTATTTTTATGCTATTTGGGTGTTTGGTGCATAACATTTGGATTTAGAGCATATGATCCTTGGGTTTGGCTCTTTCAAACGAGTCATGTTGGTATTTTCACTATAAATGTTTTTGGGAATTTTTAGATAGTGATTTTTTTGGAAGTCTGAGGAGACATAATGAAGTATATGTGGTAAAATTTTTGGGTTCTAGTTCACTATATTTCAGAAGTATAGATTGTGGAAATTAGGGTTTGTGACTAGTCCTAAAACTAGTCTTAAATAACTTTTCTTGGTAATATAGTAATATATGGAGCTAGATAAGTCCAAATTGAGTGCCATTAGTTCCACTAGAAAGAAAACAAATCATGGTATTTTAGGTCCAAATTTCATAAATAGATATGAAAAATTGGACATGTGGTAGGCTATACAAGTTCACTCTCTTGAATGGAACAAAAATAACAAGTTTTGGAAAAGTTACCATAACTTTCTCTTTGGCACATTGAAATTTGATCAAACCTATGACATTGTAGAGAAGACAAAATAGGCTATTACTAGCCAAAAGTTTAGGTTTGGAGGGGATAAAATTTCGAAGATACTTCAGAAGAAAGGTTTACCAACAAGATAGTCTACAAACCAAGGTTTTTTAAATGTATGTTAACTTGAAATTAACACAAATTTTGATTGGAAGATCTATTTTTGGGATTCAAAAATTGTGATAAGGAGAAGGCAACTAGAAACAAGATCCTAGTTCAGGAAATGAGTGGTGTTGATGTTATATCATGAGATTTTCCTCAGAAGGAAAGGAAAGTTAACTTAGAGGTATCAAAGGGAAAACCTTGAAAGTGATAAGCTCTAACAACATGAAAAAATTGCTAAAAGAGGGACACCATTGTGTAATTGCAAAATTTTTCTCACTAGATGTTCAAACATCTAGACCCTTTGTTCTCATGGATCTCCAAAATGTTATCGACAATCATTCCAAGGTATTAGGAGAGATGCCTAAATGTATTCCACCTGCTCGAGATCGTGATGATGTTGTTGCAATCAGGAAGTGTACCACCTTATATTAGACCTTACAGGTGCCCATATGCAACAAAGGGTGAGATTGAGTATATGTTCAAGAAATGTTAGAGGTTGGAATCATTCAACCTAACCGAAGTTCTTTCTCTTCACTAGTGGTGATGGTTTACAAAAAAAATGATCCATGGCGTATGTGTCCAAATTATAGAGAGCTCAACAAAATATTATTGCTCTCTTTTTTGTACTTTTAAAGCAACTACAGTAGATGCAACATTCATGGAAATAGTTCAGAAGCTACATGGAATCCCCAAGATTATTGTAAATGATAGAGATACAATTTTCACTTTTATTTTTTAGATTGAATTATTTTCTTATTTGGGTACTCATGAATTGGCTCATAGCTCCTCTTACCATCCTCAACTTGAGGGGAAAACTGATATTGTGAATACATTTCTAGAAGGATATCTTTGTTGCTTTTAAATTGATAAACATACACAATGAGTCAAGATGTTCCCCTTGGAAGAATGGGTACAACACATCCTTCCATACTTCATAAAAAATGTCCCCATTTATGGTACTTTATGGCTATCTTCCTCCACCCATTATATCAACCTTATGAGGGAAATCAAAGGTTCAAGTAGTGGAGGATCACATGGAGCACCAACAATATGTTTTCCAACTATTAAAGGACAACTTGAATATCACGCAAAATAGAATGAAACAACAAGAAAATCAACATCGCAACAAAAAGGAATTTGAAATGGGGAATTGGGTATTTCTTAGGCTACAACCAGATAAACAAATGTCCCTCAAACAACAAAATAAGGAAAATAAACTGACTCCCAAGTACTATGGTCTCTATAAGGTGTTGCAAATGATTGGAAGTATGGATTACAAATTGGAGTTGACTCCATCTTCACGTATACATCCAATCTTCCATGTTTCTTGCTTAAATAAGGTAATCAGAAACAAAATCCCAATTTGTATTATTTTACCAAAGATTAATGAAGAAGGGGAGATCATATTAGAACTGGAAACATTCCTTGAAACTTGAATCAATCAACTATGAAATCGAGCAATTATTGAGTACCTCATCAGGTGGAACAACCTACCTGTAGAAGAGGCAACACAAAAAGATGAGTTCTTCATGCA
>JZKD02S1684395.1:157407-175407 GCA_000966675.3 Picea glauca
ATATATATATATATATATAGTGTATGTGTGTGTGCACTCCAATTGAATTTAGAAGCAGTGTTATCATCCCAATCCAAGATCAATTCTCACAAGTAACATGTTGAAGTCTTAATGAGTATATTATTATATACTCTTAATGTAGAAGTTGTTTAACTATCACTTATTTGACTATTACTTTTGTTCCACATTAACTAAGAGTCCTTGTTTTTACAATGATTTTTGATGACAAGGGAGTAAGTGGAATACCAACACAAAGACAACCCAATTATTTTCTTGTTTTAACAATTCATGGGAATGTGCGAAATAATTCTCATACTCGAGCCATAAGCAGGTCTACAGGTCTTCTAAGAGCATAACAATGTGCCCCCGAGCTTTAATGGAACCCCCTATTGACCCATACTTTTGTTAGAAAAATGTTTATATCTTGAATCTTGATCATTCACAGATTTTATCTCAATCACACACCGAGTGTAGTTTAAAGACATTAAAGAGTTATGAATTTCGTGCACAACCTACCTAAAAGATGTGCACTGCTCACTGTCCTACTACAATGGCCAAGGAAATCACAATAGTAGAATGGAAACACTATTCACGGTCCTTGGATGACCGACATATGCAATGGCAGTGAATCTAAGTAAAGATGTTTGATTGTAAAGTTTCTGGGACACATGTACAATAATATAGATATCACTCTGGTTTATATTTTTTATATTCAAAACTTGTTAACGTCTGTTACAATAGTATAGATATCACTCTAGCTTATATTTTTATATTCAAAATTGGTTAACGTTTGTTATTGTCATTGACTTGATAAATAAATGCATTTGTTTATATTCAAAACTTGTTAGTGTTTGTTATTATCACTAACTTAATGAATAAATGCATTGAATGCTTTCCACATGTCATGCAATAGATTATGTCATTCTACATGGGAAATAGGCTATGGTGTTTCTTACATGCTTCAGTAAGAGCTATCATACTCAATTACAAGGCTCGGTTTTCCATGTTCACTGGCTTTAATAGTCAATGCTCCTTGCAAGGCAGGCATGCAGACACAAGTGGTTTAAACAACCACAATCCCATTTGCTCCTTAAACACCAGTGTGTTGGCGAACATTGATTCTCTATTGTCATGTTCAATGCATATTATTTTTTGAAATGATTGCTTGGCATTCGTTGTTACCATTTTCTAGCTAAGCTGATTTTGTCTCTGCAGTTGTGCCAAGTGGTCTCTCTGTAGTCTATACAGTTTCCAATCCTTCCATGGGGTTGTTTTCAAACTTTCCTTAGGTAGATCTTTCATAATGAAGCCTTTGTGTGTAATGTTTTTCTAAGTGTGAAGCTTTACAAAACTCTCTCCATTGAAAGAGGAGGTAGTCTGAAAGATTTGAAAGGAAAAAAATAACTATTGTGTCAACAATATCTCACAAATAAATTATATATATATATGTCACCATGTATTTTTTCCAAAAAAGAAGAGGAGGAAAAAAGTTGTGTGTTCCCTAGAGAGATTCTTTGAGCAACTCTTACTCTCATAAGAACAACTCTTACTCTCATAAGAGCAAGACATCACAACAAAAATGACATCTTATGATGCATTAATACCAACGATCAATACAAATGTTACAAAAACATCCCCAAAGAAAGGGATATATAATAAAGTCATTTGGTATTACACCAGAACTTGAAACTTTTAATAAATACAACTAAAAAATCAATTTGGCTAATACTGTCCACACAAAAAGTGACAGAGACATAACTATAATTTTTTACTTCTCGGCATGTACAAAATTTAACAGAGTACCATGTCAAAACTATTAAGAGTTTGAGTTAAGAAGTATGCTCCAAGCGACTTGGAGGATCTATAAACGGTCTATGGAAAAAAGAGTGCTCATTTCCTTCATTGACTTCAGTAATCAACCATGTCCCAAAATTCATCTGCGGGCCTTCTTTAGAGAGGAGATATGCCTCCTTGTTATGTTCCCTGTAGACATGTCAAATAGTAAAGGAATCATAAGTGGCCAAAATTCTAAAGATTTCATCAAGAAGAGGAGACAATAGAATATTGTGGCATTGCTGAGTCTTTCTGATCCAACTTATAACAAGCATAGAGTCACCAAAAATCTGGAGAGAAGAAACAACTTTTTCTTTTGCAAACAATAATAGCAATTTTAGAGCCAAGAGTTTTGAGTAGTTGTTTGATTTGGGACCTAGCCCCATTTTTATTTTGAAAGAGAGATTTTGGGACATGTGTAGAACTGCTCCCCCACCACAAACTGTATTATTGTTCTGAGAGGCTCCATCGAAAAAATCCCATGGTTTGGTGTAGTCAATATGTTCTTCTTGAATGTTTTTTACTGTACTACAATCTTTATCCCGGGGAAAGTGAAATAGAATGCTAAGGCCATGTGTAGCTATAAGATCCAGAAGAGTATAGGGATATTTTATATATGTTGATAAATTTAGATTTAATAAATATTAATCATTTTAATGATTTATTTATTATTTATTAATATGGTTGTTAAAAATGTAATTTTAAGTTTGAGGATTAATATTCAATGTGGTTTATTTTTATTTTTATATGTCTGAATAATTGTAGATCATTGGGAAGTTATGAGTTGAGATCATAATACTTAGCAATAGTACATTTTTAATAACAAATCATAAGTTGTAGGATTGCTTTCCTAAAATTTGTTTTGGAAATTTTATTTATCATACTCTTTACATAGATGTTAATAGATTGCAGGATGTGGATACCAGCCTCAAGCCCACTCGACTCTGCTTCTTCAGCCCATAAAGCCAGGAACATGAAAGCAAGCATAAGCAAACACTCAAATACATATTATCCATTGATCAAAAACTCAATTTGATTCTAGATTCTTATTGATAAGGAAATCCAATTACGTTGCTTCTATAATAGATAAACTATGGTCATAAGACATTGTTATTGCACAATGAACATAGATTTCAAATTAGAACTTCGCCTTAAAACTTCTACATGTTTTGACACCATACATGTTAAAATAAAAATTAGCTCCTAAAGAATTAGTGTCATGCTTAGTAATACATGTTAAAATAAAAATTAACTCCTAAAGAATTAATGTCATGCTTAGTAGAGAATTAGTAATATGCTAAAATCTTTTATTTTAGTATAGTTCAACTTCCAAAGCATGCAACGGGGATGTGCATTATATTATGTGTTTATTCTATTTATGCATATCCCATATTTTCTATAATGATGCTCTTTAGAGTACAATCACTACTCAATACTTTGACCCA
This sequence comes from Picea glauca, assembly GCA_000966675.3. Lineage (NCBI taxonomy): Eukaryota > Viridiplantae > Streptophyta > Pinopsida > Pinales > Pinaceae > Picea > Picea glauca. The sequence continues at coordinate 160,686 of JZKD02S1684395.1, forward strand.
ACTTGAATATTGAAATTTACACAATTTACACTTAGTTTTCGTGTAAATTGTGACATCCATTCCATGCAATCCATCCATCCTCGCAAATCACTCATAAATATATTATATCCCCATCGCATGCATATTTTATCATTATAAGTTGTTAAGGATTTAGAAGCAACTATACTCCATAGTGTAGCTTTGAAGTGCATAAATATATAATTTGTTGTATCATGATCATGACACCATTTTAGTTCAACAATTATTAATGATCGTATAAATCATTAATACGAGCCTTGAATATTTTGAGCCTCACTCCACACATTGATTCTCATGTGTACGATTTATCACATCATTAATTGTGGGCATTAAGATAAGTTGGTTGAGAAAAGGTTCAATTTTTAGTTGCATTTTAGGGTAAGGTTTTATTTTTCTAGACAATAGATATTATGTCAAAATTTGCCGCATGAATTGTGGTTTTTATTTGCATAGGTGCTAGCAACATATGAACTTGCTTGGTCAGATTTTATCTTTATAAAAATAGTAGGTTTAACTTCTCACTACATTTTAAGGGTTTTCTTTTTTGATTGATAATATAGTTTCAATCTACATAAATATTGGTTTTTTTTTTCTTTTTCAGTTGATTAGTTTTTTGATGTAAATATTATAGTTAAAGAGATAATGTTTTCATCACTACATAGGTCCATATTAGGAATTTTTCAACGAGGAGTATGAAGTAGTCTTTTGGAAAGCATGGTAACGACTCTCGAAAGGGAGGGTTGGCCTCCTCTTTTGTAATTCCAAAAGTCCCCTCCCTCCCTCTCTAAGGGATTTACAAAGTAAATAGATTTACTTTAAAGACAATTTTAAGTTTATGAAAATCATTTGGTAGTAATAAGGATATCATAGGTTTATGCCTCAACATTCTATGGATCTTATCTTATAGTTCTTTTGCATGGATTAGGAAGAATCAATTCTAGTCCTTAATCTTAATCTTGCATTAGTCAACATCCTTTTAAATGGATTACAAAGAATTGATGTTAACCCCAAATTTGAATCTCACATTAATGTTAACCCCGAATCTGAATATCACAAGCAGGGGAGACTAATTGTTATCAATGATAAGGGGAGACTATAAATGTATTTGTAAATTGATGAGTCTTTGTGTATTCGTTGTTTGTTTACCCTGAAGAAAAAGTGATTGTGCAAAAATACAACAAAGGACGTGCACAAGCTTAACGAGGAATGGCGACTAGACGTGATTGAGGAGAAACAAGAAATGGAGGAATGAAATGACCCTACAAATGACAGGGGTTGAGCATACGTTGAAGGCACGATGACAATAAATAGTCGATCCAAGTGAATTTGGGATGCACGAGCATAATGAGAAGTCATGCAACTAGAAGATGGACGAGATGATCCCAGGATAGGTGTGGGCAGTAATAAGTCCGGTAAGGGAATCATAGTTGAAGTTTGAGGGCGCAGTAGAATATTTTCGCAAAATGACAAATCCCACATTTGTTGGGAAAACAAAGTTCAAAAGGTCTATATTGAAAAAGTAAAATCACATAACTTGAATATGAATGACAAGCTACATAATCCTACAGGAAAAATTAATTTTTGTCGTAATGAACAATAGACCCATAACATATTAAATCATGATAGTTCATCTTCATAGATCAATGGTTAGATCAAAGAATGAGGTTCGATACTTGGTGGGCCAACTCAACCACATCAGCACCGCATGTCCAGTTAGATGAGTTCCATATCAGAGGGAGTCCACATCAAGGCTATAACAAGCAGCTATGCAGATGCCACGTATAGTACCACATGTCAGGACATGTGTCGATGTCACGTTATCCAGTATAAAAGAAGACATCCACATGGAAGCCACCTCATCTACAACATCAACATAAGAGATCTTGGAAAATGACTAAGTATCAAATCATCGCAGAGATAGTGAGCATGACAAAGAATCAAGAATATGTGAAGAAATGAGCTCAAACCTGTACTGAGATATTGAGAAATGACTAAGTACCAAAAATAAGTTGGATGGAGATGAAAAATGAGGCAAGTGTCATAGATTCGTCGTACACGGTAAGAACTCAAAAATTGATTAAGTGTCAAAATGAAGTGGATATAATGAACACAACGAAGAATCCAGAGCATGAGAAGAAATGAGTGCGAACCCACGGTAGGATATCAAAAAATCGACTAAGTTTTGAGGATCGATTGGACGAACGAGGTCATAAATAAGACAAAAACGAAGATGTACCACAGACCCACGACATGAGTTCGAAAATCAACTAAGTGTCAAGAATCGATCAAACGACCCAGGAGGTCACCACCTGTCATAGATCAAACAATTCAAGAGGTTGCCGCTTGTCACAGATAAGATGGCCCAAAGACTAGTAAGAGATTCAACGGCCTAGGAGGTTACCACGTGTCATAGATTTGATGGTCAAGAGGGTGAGAGATCAGAGGGCTCATGATGTCTTATAGACCCACAGTGAAATTCTTAGAAATGCATATAAGTGTAGGTGAAAAATGAGTGGCAGAACGTAAAGGTGCATTCTAGAGGTCGCAAAAGGTTAAACAAAAGTTCCTTAGACCCGTGGAGAAAGGATTGAAAATGTGTTTAAGTATAGGTGTAAAATGAGAACGACGGAACTTGAAGGTGTAATTTGGAGGCCACAGAGGTATGAAGAGATATGCCTTAGACTCGCGGTGAACCCATCAACACTAGATGGATGGTCAAGATCAATTCGAGATATGATCAGACAATGGTTGTATGTTGAAGACTAGGTGGTCCCAATATGCTACGAGAGAATAGATCGACAACTGTGTTCTAATCAAGAGAAGACTGGGCTACTGCTAAGCATTGAGGGTGTATTGTGTATTTTGGTGGACAATGAAATAAATCAACAGTGGAAATTGAATCTTAGTGAGATCCAACGGCTGCTGAGCGTCATGGTTCATACTCTATCCAGGGAGCAGATGACGTGCGATGGAAGGAAATTGAAGATTGGGTTCAAAGGATCCTTTTGCAGAGGAGATTCAAAGGGATCTGGAGTCGACCCCATGGTAGTATTCTTTGGATATGTGGACAAACATTTGGGAGTATGTTTTGTATAAAGAATGATGCTCGGATTCAATTCAAGGAAGGATGGATTCGAGTAAGTGAGGATCGTGGAAGAGAATCACTGAGGTTTGAAGGTCCTAATATGCCTACATAATGAAAGGAATATAATGCAATTTTCAAGGGTGGTCGGGTGGTGCAAGGGCAAAAGGAACATCTATAGGTTGTGAAAAATAATATCAGAAGACGGTGCAACGAATTTGAGCAGATGAAGACTTGAAGAATAGAAATGATCTATTACAAATGACAACTTGAGGAGATTGATGTTTCTAGTGAAATTAATATATACATGCAATGCTGACTTGGTGCTCAACTAAGGGGATTGGTGTCTCCTGTAGGTTGGTTCTTGAGAATCCAATAGTTGTAGGTTGGTGCCTACTGGGAGAACTGAGTAGGTGCTCAATCAAGGGGATTGGTGTATTTTGCAGGTTGGTGCCTACAAACATTATTTCTGAGTTGGTGCTTAGGAGACAAGATTGGTGTCTCCTGTAGGTTGGTTCCTGCAAGCATTGTAACAATAGTTTGGTGCCTACAAGATTTATAAAGAAAAGTTTTATGGTTTTATCCCATTTGGGTTTCCACATTAGATCCATGTGTATTATGGATTATATGATTGTATGTACATTAATTATTAACTACTTATGACTGGTGAAGTAATAAATTAATAAATATTATAAGAAAAGTAAAAATAGACCTATATTGATTCACCCCCCCCGTAGTATAAGTAAGAATTGGAATCAGAGCGGGTTCCTTCATGAACAATCTAACCACTTGAAGGTGAATCCCTACAGCTCAAATGGATGAATAAGAAGGATTTTCCACAAACAAAGCTCCAATATTTGATGGATCAGATTATGTTTTCTGGACGATGAGAATGCAAACCTATTTTATGTCACTTGGGTTTGATGTTTGAAGTGCAGTTGAGAATGGTTACACAACTCTAAAAACTCCACCTGTAGATACAGATGGAAAGAGGCTCAGTAACAATAATTCTAGGGCCAAGAATGTTATTCTTTGCGGTCTGGAAAAATCTGTGTTTGTCAAAGTCGTGCATTGTCGTTCAACAAAAGAGATATGGAACAAGCTACAAAAAATATATGAAGGAGATGACAAGGTCAAGAAGGCAAAGTTACAAACCCATAGAAGATAGTTTGTGACCCTTAAGATGAATGAAGAGGAAAGTATTGCAACATATTTTCTACATGTGGATGAGATTATCAACACTATTACAGGATTGGGTGAAGAGATTGAAGAAACCATCATTGTGCAAAAGGTGCTTAGATCACTCCCCTCAAAATTTAATCCCAAGATATATGCCATTGAAGAATTAACAAACCTATACAAGATGACAATGGATGAGTTGCACGAAATCCTCACTGCATATGAAATGAGGATAGAATAGGACAAGCCAACAAAATTATGAAGGAAGGAAGCAACCGTCAAGGCATCAAAGAAAACAAAGACAAAAGAATACAAGACGAGTGATAGCTCAGACAACGAATTAGATGAGGAAGAAGATAACTTTGTTAGAAAGATCAAAAGAGGATCAAAAAAATACAAAGGTAAGCTTCCCTTTATATGTTTGAATTGTGGAAAAGTAGGACACTTTGCTACTAAATTTCCTTATAAGAATAAAAATAATGAAGGAGATTCCAACCTTAAAGGATTCAAGAAGGGAAATATTGGAAAGAAAAGAAAATTCTTCATATAAAAGAAGAATATATGTACCAATGAGGATAATAGGTCTTCAAATGATAATGATAGTGAAACAAAAGAAATTCTCTTATGGGTCTAGAGATGCGGGAAAATGTCCTAGAAAATGGAGACACGGATTCAATAGAAGAAGACAATCCTGAAATTGGTACAAAAGAAGATCTTGAAGCAAAACTCATTAGTTCCTTAGAAGAAATAGACAAACTCAAAGAAAAGAATAGAAAGCAGAAAAAAGATTTGCAAAAAATATAAAGAGGAGGAACACGATCTTCAAGAAGCAGAGAACACAATAATTATTCTAAAGGTTCATATAGAATAAGAAAAGAGAGTTGAAGAAGTCTTAAAATCTCAACTAAAAGAAAAGGAAGATATTTGCAGTAGTCTAGAATTTGAAATAGTCCATCTAAGAAAGGAATTGGAAACATCACTTACGAATATAAAGTTTGCGAAGAGATCTACAACCTTGAATGAAATCATAAATTGTCAAAGATCACCATTTGACAAGACTAGTCCTGGTTACAATAAAAGGAATGAAGTTGTTGATGAACAAGCCTCAACTTCTTCAAAACAATCAAGTGAAGAAAGGACCAAGAGCTATGTTGACATATTCAAAAATTCTACCAAGATAGAAAACAACAGGAAGGAATATCAACACATTCCATAGAATACAAATCTTCTTCATCGGGACAAAATTGGGAAGACTCTCCCATCAAGATGAAATCACACAATCAAGTACCAAAATTCTTTCTTTGGCTATCGTTATTCTTGTAATGGTTTTGGTCATAAAGAAATATATTGCAGAACAAATGTAAGAGATGGTTATATGAGGAACAACAACAGAGATACCCATGGATTCTCAAGAAGAAATTACAACTCATTTCCACCTTTGATGAACTATAACATTATATGTTATAACTGCAATAATTTTGGGCATATAGAAAAATTCTGCAGAAGTGGTTTCAGAAAAAATTAGAAAGAGGAAGCTTTGATGATCATGAAAAGAAATCAGGAACAAAGGGAACAAAAGAAAGAAAAATCCATGTTAGTTCAACCTCAACAAAGTGGATCATTATAGTGGGTGCTCTAGTCACATGATAGGAGATAGATCAAGTTTTATCACCCTGAAGAAGAATGAAGGAAGTGCCATCTTTGGAGACAATGCCAACTCAAAGATAGTTGGAAAAGGCACTCTCAGTCTTGAAAATGGAAAAGATAAAGTGAAAAAGGTTCCGTGCGTTGAAAATTTGAAACATAATCTTCTCAGTGTAAGCCAGATGGGTGATCAAGGACATAATCTTACTTTTAACTCTCGAGACTGTGAGATCGGAAAAGAAAATTCCAGCAAGATGGTTTCAAAAGCAATCATAACTCCAAAAAATGTATATGTTCTTGATGAAATCAATGGAGAAAAATGTTTTATAGGAAAAATAGATGAAAGTTGGTTGTGGCATAAAAGAATGGTCCATATGAACTTTGACAACTTGGTAAAAATAAATATCAAACAAGCAGTAAGAGATACGCCAAAGATCACAGAACCCTCAAGAACTGTCTGTAAGTAGTGCCATCATGAACAACAATCAAGGGCGAGCTTCAAGACAAAGGAATATGCAACATCCAAGCTATTGGAACTTGCACATATAGATCTTTGTGGACCAACAAGAACTAAGAGTTTGCAAGGAGAAAGATACCTCATGTTGCACATTGATGACTATACAAGGATGACCTGGGTTAATTTTCTCAAAAATAAATATGAGGCATTTGACAAATTTAAATCATTCAAAGCTTTAGTTGAGAATGAGACAGATCTGAAAATCAAATGCTTAAGGTCATATAATGGAGGTGAATTCACATTCAATGAGTTCGAATAATTCTGTGAAACATATAGAATAAAAAGGTAGTATGCAACTGCGAGAACTCCTGAACAAAATGGAGTAACTAAAAGGAAAAACAAACATGTACAATAAATTTCCAGAACAATGTTAAATGAAGCAGGATTATCAAACAATTTTTGGAGAGAACCAATTTGTATTGTTGTCTACATTTTAAACAGAGGATAAATCAGGGTCAATAGTGAAAATACATCCAATTAATTATGGAAAGGCTGACCAACATCTGTCAAACACTTTAGAATATTTTGAAGCAAGTGTTACATTAAACGAGATGATGAGGATCTAGGAAAGCTCTACTCAAGGGTAGATGAATAATTTTTTCTTGGGTATTCATCAAGAAGCAAAGCCTATAGATGTTACAACAAAATACTGCAGAAGATTGTTGAAAGTGTTAATGTGAGAATAAATGAAGAAATACCACATAGGAAAAAACTGGAAGAAGAAGAAATGGATTACAACAAAAGGGAAGAAGAAGAATATAAAGAGTAGGAAAAAGAGAATGGAGAAGAATAAAAAGAACCAGAAAAGGAAGAAATGGAAGAAGAAAAAGAAGAAACAGAATGTCAAGATACACAAACACCATCAAGGTTTGTGTATAAAAATAATCCAGAATACTTAATTCTTGGTGATAAAAATGCTCAGACTCAAACTAGGAGAAAATTGACAACCAAATCTAAATAGGTAAATCTCTCTTTACTATCCAAAATAGAGCCTAAATACTTTGCAAAATCCATGAATGATAAACATTGGGTAAATGCTATGGAAGAAGAGTTAAACTGGATTGAGAAAAATCAAACAAGGGAACTTGTCCCAAGACCCAAAGATAAGAATGTGATTAGTACAAAGTTGGTATTCATAAATAAGTTAAATGAAGACAGAAAAGTAGTAAGAAACAAAACAAGAAGGATATATAAAGGGCATGCTCAAGTAAAATGTATTGAATTTGAAGAAACCTTTGCTCTTATTACAACACTAGAAGTCAATAGAATGTTTTTGGCATTTGCAAGCTTCAAGAGTTTTAAGGTGTATCAGATGGATGCCAAGTCAACATTCTTGAATGGAGAATTAGAGGAAGAAGTGTACATTGAACAACCTGAAGGATTCTTATTGTCGGAAAATGAAGACCATGTTTGCAGATTAAAGAAAGTACTTTATGGATTAAAGCAAGCTCCCAGAGTATGGCATTCGAGACTTGACAAGCACTTGCAGCAACAAGGTTTCAAAAGGGGGACAACAAATATCAATCTTTACATCAAAATCGATAATACATAGATGTTAATTATTGTAGTTTATGTGGTTGACATAATTTTTAGAAGCAATGATGATAGAATGAGCCAAAAGTTTGCAGAAGAAATGCAAAATGAATTTAAGATGTCTATGCTTGGAGAACTATCCTTCTTCCTATGACTGTAGATTATTCAAACCAACAAAGTTATATTCATTTCCCAGAAAAAAATATATCAAAGAGATGTTGAAGAATTTTGGAATGGAAGACTGTAAACTTGTCAACACACCCATGGTCACTAGTTGTAAGATAAGTAAAGAAGATGAATCAAAGGAAGAAAATCAGACCCTGTACAAATCAATGATAAGAAATATCTTGCATGTAATAACTTCAATACCATATATTATGTAGGAAGTAGGGATAGTTGGAAGGTTTCAAGTAGAACTAAAGGAAACACATGTACTGACAGTAAAAATAATATTTAGATATCTGAAAGGAATGTTGGACTTTAGTTTATGGTATCCTACATGAAACTATTTTACTCTGACAACTTACATAGATGCAAATTGGGTAGGTAGTTTGGACTATAGAAAAAGTACTAGTGGTGGAGTTTTATTCCCAGGAAATAGTCTAGTGTCTTGGTTCAGCCAGAAGCAATCATCAATTTCTCTATCCACAATAGAAGCATAATACATTGTAGCATCAACATGTTGTACATAAGTTCTCTAGATGAAACAAAATTTGAAGAACATTCAGATAGAATAAGATCAGCCCATATCAATAATATGTGACAATACTAGTGCAATAAGTATCTCCAAGAATCATGTCATGCATTTGAAGACAAAACACATTCCAATCAAGTATCATTTCTTGAAAGAGCAAGTCACAGAACATATTGTCAAGCTGAAATATATCAGCGCAAAGGAAAAGATTGTTGATATATTTACAAAACCTCTGCCTCGAGAAGTCTATGAGTATATCAGACAAAAACTAGGGGTGGTACCTATGCCATCCACTCACTGAAGCACTACAAGAGGAACAAAAACTCAGGCGGAGTTGCAAAAAGAGAGAAGGGTGTTGGTTGTAGAGCAGAGAATAAAGAGTAAAGTGAAAGGGGGAGAAAATCCCTTTGTCATTGATGTCAAAGGGGGAGTACAGAGAGTACAGAGAAAGGGGTATGTTTGCAGAATGATAAATTGGATTAGAGAAATGAGAATGAGAAATGTATAGGAAGTACCAAAACAACTGAGTGTTTCCATCAATGACAAAGGGGGAGTTTGTTGGAAATTGTGTTGTCATTTATTTCAAAGGATGTCATTGATATCACAAGCAAAGGGAGACTGATTGTTATCAATGATAAGTGAGAATATAAATGTATTTGTAAATTGATGAGACTTTTTATATGCATTGTTTTTTTATCCTGAAAAAGAACTGACTGTGTGAAAATACAACAAAGGATGTGCACAAGCTTAACGAAGAATGGCAACTAGATTGGATTGAGGACAACAAGAAATTGAGGAACGAAATGACCCTGCAAATGATAGGTGTTGAGCATACGTTGAAGGAAGGATGAAAATAAACAGTCGATCCAAGTGAATTTGGGCTGCACATGCATAAGGAGAAGTCATACAACTAGAATATGGACAAGATGATCCCATTATAGGTCTAGGAAACAATAAGTCCAGTAAGGGAACCAAAGTTGAAGTTTGAGGGTGTAGTAGAATATTTTTGCGAAATTATACTTCCCACATTTGTTGGGAAAACAAAGTTCAAGAGTTTTAAATTGAAAAATTAAAAGCACATAGTTTGAATATGAACGACGAGCTATGGAATCCAATGTGAAACATTAAATTTTGTCGTAAAGAATGATGGACCTAGAATAGGATAAATATTGATCATTCATCTTCAGAGATCAATGGTTAGATAAAATATTTAGGTCCAAGACTTGGTGGTCCATCTCAACCACATCAACTCCACATGTCCAGTCATATGAGTGCCACATCAGTGGGAGTCCACGTCATTTCTATAACAAGCAATTATTTAAATTCAATGTATAGTACCACATATCAAGACATGTTTCAATGCCATTTCATCTAGTACAAAAGAATACATCCACATGGCAGTCACCTCATCTGCAACATCAACACAAGAGATCTAGAAAAATGACTAAGTATCAAAGCAACGTGGAGATAGTGAGCATCACGGAGAATTGAGAATATGTGAAGAAATGAGCTCAAACTCATGGACCCGCAAACCCACAGTGAGATATTGAGAAATGGATAAGTACCAAAAATTGGTTGGACAAAGATGAAGAATGAGTCAAGTGTTGTAGATATGCCGCCTATGGTAAGAACTCGGAAATTGACTAAGTGTCAAAATGAAGCAGAGATAATAAGCATGACGGAGACTTGTGAGCATGAGAAGAAATGAGTGCGAACTCACGAACTTGTGGTAGGATATGAAAAATCAACTAAGTGTAGAGGATTGGTTGGATGGACGAGATCATAAATAATAGAAGAATGAAGATTCACCACGGAACTGTGATATGAGTTCAAAAATCGACAAGTGTCAGGAATCGATTGGATGACCCAAGAGGTTGCCACTTGTCATAGATCAGATGGCTCAGGAGGTTGCCACTTGTCATAGATCAGATTAGATGGTCTAGAGGGTGAGAGATCAGAGGAATCATGATGTCTCGTAGACCCATGGTGAAATTCTTGGAAATGCATATAAGTGTAGGTGAAAAATGAGTGTGACAAAACACAAAGGTGCATTCTGGAGGTCATGGAAGGTTGAACAAAAGGGCCTCAAACCTGTGGAGAAAGGATTGAAAATGGGTTTAATTATAGGTGAAAAATGAGTATGGTGGAACTTGAAGGTGTCATTTGGAGGCCATAGAGGTATGAAGAGATATTCATTAGACCCACGGTGAACCCATCAATACTAGATGGATGGTTGAGATCAATGTGAGATTTTATCAGATGATGGTTGTATGTTGAAGACTAGGTGGTCCCGATATGTTATAAGATAATATATCGTCAATTGATATATAATCAAGAGAATATTGGATGACTTCTAAGCATTGAGGGTGTATTGTGTATTTTGGTGGATAATGAAATAATCAACGATGTAAATTGAATCATAGTGAGATCTAACGGTTGTTGATCGTCATGGTTCATGCTTTGTCTAGGGAGTGGATGGCATGTGATGGAAACAAATTGAATATTGGGTTCGAAAGATCCTTTTGTAGAGGATATTCAAAGGGATTTGAAGATGACCCCATAGAAGTATTCTTTGGATATGTGGACAAACATTTGGGTGTATGTTTTGTATAAAGAACGATGCTTTTGTTGGGATTTTCCTTATTTACAGAGCATTAGTGTTACATTATCATTAAAATATATATATCATGTACTGAGTAGTAGTAGCATAAACAATAGACAAAAGAACACAAGAGATTTATCTTGGGAAAACCTCAAATGGGGGAAAAACCCAACAACCTTTCTTAGATAGATTTCTTTCACAAAGGAAGTCTAATCAAATAAACCCTAGTATAAGTGATAGCTCAACCAGAAATACCACCCCAGCTGCAGCAGCAACACCTTACAAAGATAGTGCACCTCTTTGAGGAGTAGCGCACAAGAGATAGATACCAAAAGACTGAACAAGAAGAAACTGATTCATTGTAGCAGTTGCGTCTCCTTCTCCAAACTTGCACCTTGTTTCTCTATAGCTGGGAGAGTGTGAGTGAGTGACCAAATGAGCTAAGGTGCCTCCTATTTATAGTCTTCTTGTCCTTCTAGCTGGGCCAACTTCTCTTCTAGGAAAGTGTCTTTTCATTATAATTTATTCTTCCAGACTGACTTCTCTTCTAGGGTATTTCAACATATGCCCAATGGATCTCTTGTTTCTAGAATCTTCTCAGCATCTAAGAAAGGTCATCTGGGAGGGAAAKATCATMCCGCRRYTACCAAAACATCAATACTCCCTCTTATCTAGGAAGGCATATTTTAYGATGTCTTCATCTGGTAGTCTACTGACYACTCTACATTCTMCTAGYAKGAACAYGACTCCTRCAATGCCTTTGGTAACTCGAATCAYCAGGAACARTCTCTRYAATCAAACARTASCRCACAYARCTACATCCAAAYGATTTGGTAATCTCCATGACAATCARCTAGTAGCACACRGATARTACAATGTCATCCAATAGATCACAATTKCTRCCAAGYRRTACACAACTATTGTCCAGTGACGCACARTCACTGGTAGTGGAACACATCCACTGTAGTAGCACATTGATCTGAAATTGATCTTTTAAAGACTATGGTTAAGTTTATGCATGATTTAATTTACCATTTAGGAATTAAAGAAAAGAAGAAGATTTAATGAAAGAATATTGCATCCATCATAAATAATGAAAATAAAAAAATACACATAAGAACCACAAACCATAACGCCAAAGATTGATAACGGAGTTCGGCAAGGTTGCCTACGTCTGCGGGCCTTTGTCTTAATGGGGGAGGATTTATTATTAATATTTAATGCTTCAAATGTAAATTATAAGTAGATCAAATGGATTACAAACTGGTCTGGCTATGTTTTGATCAACCTCAAGAATCCAACACAACTGACGGTACTGAAAAAGGCTAAGCGTAGCTGCCGGAAATGGCCTCCAAATTCCGCTTCCTCAATGGATTCCCTGCATAAAAATGGGTTAAGCTTCACAAAAACTTCATCATTTTGTTGTATCTGAACCTCCTTGGACTTTCAAAAAACTATGGTTTATATAGATTTTGAGTTAGGTATCCTATACCAACTTCCTCCCAAGATCTAGCCTTAAAAAAGGGCTCCAAATCCTCGTTTTTGGGAAAAATCCTCCAAAACTCGGGCTAAAAACCATAAAAAATCCAAGTATAAGGTAAAAAAACCCATTTCTAGGTAAAAATGCACGCCAACCCCTTTTCCTTGGGTTCCTGGTCACATGGAGGCACCATGTGTCTGAGCGTTAGGCACTTTCCTCCAGTCTTTGCTCCTGGTCATATGGCCTTGGTTGTGTGCGAGTGCCATGTGGCCTTGGGCTAGTCCAATGCTCCACACCCCTAGTCATCCAGTCAGAGTCATATTCATGTCTAGCGCCTTGGTCGCGGGCTAGCTCTTGCCGACTGGAGCTTATCCCCAAAATCCTGCGCTAACCAAACTTAAATCCAATTTGTTCGATATGGTTTAATAAGAACCATCATAGCTCAGTTGATCCGTTGGTTGTTCTGAAGTCTTTGGCTTGATGTGGAGGTCGGGAGGTCAGGAGGTCGAATCCCACAGAGTGAAACAAAATTTTTGAACCGACCCTCATTGGCCTCATCTGGGGTGCCACATGGAACCCTGTGATTAGGACACGTGTCACCTCTGAATTGGACCGTACCAAACCAATCAACGCACAATCAACACACAATCAGTCTGCACAATCAACTTGTCGAGTTAGCTCTGTACGCCATGCGGCATGCCCAGAGCCTGCCACTTGTCACCACTTCATATTCCTTCCTATCATCTGTACTGCCATGTGTCAGACTATCACTGGGCCATGTCATCGTATGAATTGCCATATCAACATCCATACAATCCACGTGTCAAATCCGTACTGTGCCAACTCAACCCTGAAAATGTCAAATATGTTGACACATGTCACCTCCTGGTGTTGCCACATCATCTTGTTGACTTCATGTTGACATCATTTGCCACATCATTCTGACATCAACAATACGACCTCTAACTGTTGACTTTGACTTTTTTTACTTTTTTGGGGAAAAGTTCAGATCACCATAACTTTCGCATATGGTGTGCATTTTCGGAAAAAAAAAATACGGCCGGAATCAACACAACAAGCCCTATGCAATGGCACTGGTTTCGTCTGATTCTGAGAAATTTTAAATTTTGGCCTTCCTGGATCCATTTTGGATCATTCCTCCCCACTAAGTCCTTTTGGTCCTCCAAAAGGATATTAACCAGTGATCAAGTGAGGGATAGGCCTCCCCACTTGTCCTTTGTCTTTAAACTTTGTCATGTGCACCTGTCACATCATAATCAATTGCATAATAACCATGACAACTGAAAACATATTGTTAGCCATTTGAACTCATTCACATGTTACTGAATCCACTACCATCCATGTAGAAAACATTAGCAACGATAACATCAAAAATGTGACTGAAAATGAACCAATATGTTTGATGGGCTTGCATGACATTAACTTATCTTGAAGCAAAGTATGATTGAATTTCCATTCTACAACCATCTCATGTTCATGATTAAGATCAACTACTTTACTTGGCACAATTATATATGTCTTTTTTGCATAAGTTTCCTTCTTTAATTGTTCCATTGTTAGAAGAGATTGATTTTCTTTTATATGATGAGCATGTACAACATATTCAGTTCCCTTTTTAAACAAGTGATATTGATTATGTTCTATGTAGAAGATTGTTTTGCGATCATATAAATAAGGGATTCCTAAGACCATTCCACATGTTTCTAGCGTCACCACATCATATATTACTTCATCCACATACTTAGATGTAATTACAAACTTTATGATAGATTGCTTTGTTATGGGAAATTTGTGATCTTTGCTTATCCAATTTAGTGAAAAGGTTTTGTGATGCATCTGTTGATTAAGGTTGGTTGTCATTGATGTCAACCCTTGAAGAAAGCCCCGTAGCACAAAGGTTTGGGTAATGGACCCAAGATTTTTTTATGTAAATATGACTCATTATTGTTTTT
>JZKD02S1684395.1:196187-215909 GCA_000966675.3 Picea glauca
CCATCAAGATGGGAAGACTACCTACACTTGGTAGAATTCACCTACAATAATGGGTATCATGCATCATTGAAGATGAGCCCATTTGAAGCACTTTATGGAAGAAAGTGCAATACTCCAGTGAGTTGGGATAATCCAGCTGATAGAACAGAAGTTGGGCGATAGTTGCTCAACGAGATGGAGGACGAAATGATAAACATTAAGCAGAATTTGAAAGCTGCCCAGGACAGGCAGAAAAGCTGATAAGAACATAACCCATAGAGAGTTCAAAGTGGGTGATCATTTTTTCGTGAAAGTGAAAGTTAACAGGAGTTCCCTGAAGCTGGGAAGTTGCGCCAAGTTGGCAACCAAATTTTGTGGGCCATTTGAAATCCTAGAAAGGATCGGGCCAGTTTCATATATGCTTGCATTACCTGCATCCATGAATGTACATAATGTGTTTCATGTTTCATTTCTTAAGAAATATATACCAGATGTTAATCATGTTATCGATTGGAATGTGATTAGGGTTGAACAAGAAGGTGTCCTGCAAGTGCATCTTGTGTGCATATTGGACAGGAAAAACAAACAACTCTGGAATCAAGCTATAGGGCTTGTAAAGGTCTAGTGGACATGGTACGGTCCCGAGGACGCGACATGGGAGAATGAAGATGTTATGCAGGCAGAGTACCCGCATCTTTTTGAAAATTTTTAAAAGCTTGCAGATGCAGTGTAAAGTTGCATTGAGGACAATGCAAAAATAAGGTGAGCGGATTGTAATGTCCCCAGGGCCGAGCCCTGTTGTAAATCATGTCTATGAAGTATAAATCTTTCATTATGATTTGTAATTATGTTTTATAGGCTGGTGAGCCAAGTCATATAAGCTAGTGGGCTTATGTGTTATTAGGCCAAGGAGCCTAAGTGTTGAAGGCCAGGAGCCTGATTTTTTTTGTACATGTAATTATGCACAGCATTAATACAAAACATCTCTGCGTGCAGACCGATCACGATGAATGAGTGATGGGGGACTAAGCATCCACAAAGCCTGGGTAAGGGAGAGGGGTCTAAGAGGTTGGAAGAGGGGCTAAGCTGAGGGGGCTTAAACCCTTGAGAATAATATTAAATTATTACTATTCCAAAGTTGTGTAAATGTGATGTTTTATCCTAAGTTCTTTGGAAGGACGAGGGACTTCCAAATGGGAAGGAACGAGCTTCATGGGTGACAAGTGTCAACCCACGTGCAAACTGTTGAGTTGAGCCATGATGGGGGTTCCTACTCCATTCTATCGTCGACTTTCTGAACCGGGAATCCCATATGACCTCTACAAGAATACCCTCACGCAACTCTGAAAAGAAAAAAAGGCCTATGTTGATTTCTAGAGGAGCTAGTACACCCTCTGTCAAAACCATCGAGTCTGTGTTCGACCTTCTTGCCACTTGGTCGTGTTGTTGTTGGAACTTTTTGCCTCACTTTTCTCTCTTTGAACCACTTTGGTCTCTTCTCTGGGTGCAATCTATAGCAATGCTCATCATCATGTCCTTCTTTCTTGCAATGCTTGCAAGAGAGATTCTCTTCCTTTACTGTCGCTGAATTTTCTTTCTTCCAATTCCCTTTTCCTTTGCCATTTTTCTTTGAAGATGATTCCCCTGATACAATGACTCCAGTTTTTCCTGTTTCAATATATGTTGCTTGAAAATAAACCTCATCAAGATTATTAGGTTAAAAACAAATACAGTATTACGAATATAAGCATGCAAACCTCCTATATACTTCATAAGAGTTTCTTGTGTAGTCAATGGAACACCTAACATCAAAGCCATCTTATGAAATTCATTTGTATATTCCTGCACCGATTGTCCTTTTCTTAATTTAAGACTTTGACATTCAATTAAATTCTCTTCCTTATACCCCAAAGGATAGAAATGTTTTCTATGTGTGGAAATAAAATAATGCCATGATGGAAAAATCTTACCAACTCGTTGAGTCCCATGTTGTATCTTACTTTTCCACTAGATGCGAGTTGTGCCTTCAATATGAAGTGATTCCAATCTGATTTTGGTTGCCTCATATTTGATTTGTTGCACATTATAATATACCCCAGCATTAACTTCGCCATCATAGATAGGCAAAAAAAAAAAAATACATCAAGTTTAAGTAATGGCATATCAAGCTTATGTTTATGAGAATGTTTTCTTGAAGAAGTAGTATCTGAACTTGTACTTGAAGAAGAGGAAGAGGATGGAGATGAAGGAGGTGAAGGAGGAAATTTTGTAGGGTCTTCTCCTTCTTCACTATTGGATTTCTTTGAATATTCCCCTTGAACCGGTCTCTTCCGTTCCAAGTAATCATCATACACCACTTTTACCATCTTAGACATGGCAAATAAAGTTCTTTGAAACTCTCTTTCATTTTGAGAAAGTCCTTCCTTTGATGCCATCTTCTCACTTTGAGATGTCCTCTTTCTTGATCCAATATTTGTATCTCCTTCTAAAATATCTCCCTCTCCATGACTTAGCTTTTCCCTGGTAATCATGCAAACTCAAACAACCAATTGTCAACCTACTCTGATACCACTTGATCCAAAATTGATCTTTTAAAGACTATGGTTAAGTTTATGCATGATTTAATTTACCATTTAGGAATTAAAGCGAAGAAGAAGACTTAATGAAAGAATAGCACAACCATCATAAATAATTTAGATCATAAAATACACATAAGAACAACAAACCATAACGCCAAAAGATTGATAACGGATTTCGACAAGGTTGCCTACATCTTCGGGCCTTTGTCTCAGTGGGGGAGGCTTTCTTATTAATATTTAATTCTTCAAAAGTACATAAATGTATTAAAAACTAGTCTGGATGTGTTCTTCTCGACCTCAAGAATCCAACATAACTGACGATACTAAAAAAGGCTGATCGTAGCTCCCGGAAATGGCCTCCAAAGTTTGCTTCCTCAATGGCTTCCCTGCATAAAAATGGCTTAAGCTTCACAAAAAAATCACCATTCTGTTGTATGTGAACCTCCTTGGACTGTCAAAAACCTCTTGTTTATATATATTTTGATTTGGGAATCCTATCCGAACTTCCTCCCAAGATCTGGCCTAAAAAAGGGCTCTAGATGCTCACTTTTAGGCAAAATCCTTCAAAAATCAGGCTAAAAACTATAAAAAAATCCAAATATAAGGTCAAAAAACCCACTTATGGGAAAAAATGTGCACGAGCCCCTTTTCCTCAGAATCCTGGTCACATGGAGGCACCATGTGTCTGAGCGATAGGCGCTTTCCTTCTATCTTTGGTCCTAGTCATATGGCCCTAGTTGTGTGTGCGTGTCATGTGGTCTCGGGCTAGTCCAATGCTCTGCGCCCCTGGTCATCTTGTCCGGGTCATATGCCTGTATAGTGCCTTGGTTGTGGGCTAGCCCTCACCGACCGGGGCTTATCCCCCAAATCCCGCGCTAAACAAACTTAAATCCAACATGTGCCACATGGTTTAATAAGAACCACCGTAGCTGGGTCGGTCCGTTGGTTGTTCCGAAGTCTTTGGCTTGATGTGGAGGTCAGGTGGTCGAATCCCACAAAGTCCAAATTTTTTTTTGAACTGAACCTGATTGGCTTCATTCAGGGTTCCATGTGGCGCCCTATGATTGGGCCATGTGTCACCTTCGTATTGGACCGTACCAAACCAGTCAGCGCACAGTCAACACACAGTCAACCTGCACAGTCAGCTTGTCAAGTTAGCTTTGTATGCCATGTGGCATACCCAGAGCCTGCCACCTATCACCACGTCATCTGTCAGCCTGTCATTCGTACTACCATGTGTCTGAATATCACTAGGCCACATCATCGTACGAACATCCACGTCAACGTCCATACAGTCCACATGTCAAATCCGTACTGTACCAACTCTGCCCTGAAAATTCCAAATCTGCTTGACACGTGTCACCTCCTGGTGCTGCCACATCACATAGCCTCTTCCAGTGGGACACATCCACCAAAGTATCGCACAACTATTTTCCATAGTCACACAGTCTCCGTCAGTAGAACACATCCATCATATTAGCACATAGCTATTGTACGGAGTCATACAACCTCCACAAGTGGAACACTTCCACCAAAGTAGCACATAGCTATTGTACGAAGTCACACAGTCTCCGCTAGTGGAACACATCCACCATAGTAGCACACATATACTATTCGGAGTCACACAACCTCCGCTAGTGGAACACATCCACCGTAGTAGTACAAAACTATTTTTCAGAGACACACAGTCTCTGTTAGTGGTATATAACCACCGAAGTATCACACAACTATTGTCCAGAGTCACACAGCCTCCACCATAGTCTTACGACTATGTGTGTGATGTTTCTTCTCTCAACAGGTCCAAGGGTGTATTACCCTCTCAGTCACCTCACGTGGCTGATCCAGGGAACCCTTGGCTAGAGGGCTTAGTCGGCATGAGAAGAAATAACACACCTCCCTCTCAACGAGGGTGAACATTTGAAAACACTCCAAACTTGTCCCTGAAGTACTCATACTTCAGTCTTGACAAGGGCTTGGTGAGAATGTTCGCTATCTGCTCATCTGTGGATATTTATTGGAGCTCCACAACTCCTCTCTACACCATGTCTCGAATGTAATGATATTTTATCTTTATATGCTTAGACATTCCATGGAATGTAGGGTTCTCGGTAAGCTTCATGCAACTTTGATTATCACAATGTATCAAGGTTGGCTCCAATTCTAGATCAAATATCTCAGCTAGCAACTTCCAGAGCCACACTGCTTCACGGCTTGCCACGCTTGCTTCCATTTACTCTGCTTTTGATGTACTGAGTTCCACTGATGTCTATTTCCTGCTCAATCATGAGATCATTTACGATCCTAGACTAAAAAAACATCTAAAAGTACTCTTTCGATCCACTACACTCCCTTCCCAGTCAAAATTTGTATATCCCTACAGCTTCACATCTTCACCCGAGACATATCTTAATCCATATCCAACCGTACCATGAAGGTACCTCAACATATGCTTTGCTTCTATCCAATGTACCTGTCTAGGTTCAACCATGTGTTGACTCAAGGTATTCACTACAAATCACATGTTTGGCCTAGTTTTAACCAGGTACATCAAGGATCCAATCAACTGTATGTACATCATGGGATCCACCAAATATAAATATTTTTCACTCAATAGCTTTAGATTTATCGTCATAGGTGTGGTCGTGGACTTGCAGTCCATCATCTTGAATTTCTTCAGGATCTCAACAATATATTTTCCTTGGCTAAGGAAGATCTCATCTGATCTCTGCCACACTTCCAATCCCAAGAATTAATGTATCAACCCTAGATCCTTCATCTCTAACTCTGAAGCGAGCTCCCTCTTACACCCATCAATGAGCTTCTTGTCTCGTGCTAGAAACAGGTCAGCTACATATAGTACCAAGATCAATGGGCATCCATCCTCAACCTTATATTAAAGGTTAGGCTCTGACTCACTCTTGGTAAATCCAAAGATCATAAAATATCCATCTATCTTGACATACCATGCCCTGGGTGCTTTCTTTAGTCCGTACAAGGCCTTCTTCAGTTTGCACACACGTGACTCCTTCCCATGGATCACGAAGCCTTGTGGTTGTTCTATCTACACTTCTTCCTTTATTACACCATTCAAGAAAGCAGTCTCGACGTCCATCTATTGTAATTTCCATCCCATTGTGGAAGCAGTCGCAATGATTGATCTAATGGAAGTGTATTTTGCTACAGGAGCAAAGGTTTCGTCATAGTCTTCTCCCTTTTTTTGGGAGAACCCTCTAGCCACAAACCTTGCCTTGTACTTCTCTATGTTGTCATCTGCAACATGCTTGATCTTGTAGATCCATATGGAAGTCACAACTGACTTCTCTTCTGGTCTCGGAACAACATCCTATACATCATTATTCATGATGGACTGATACTCCATCATGGAATCCTTCCATTTTGGCTTCTCAGTAGCTTCTTCAAAAGTAGAAGGTTCTGAATCAATGATGTTGCTCATTAGTTCCACATAACTGGAAAACTTATGTGGTATTTTGCTCTCTCTAAAGGAGCCTTTGGGAGATGCATGTCCTTCATCTTCCTGCAAGGTGTTCCAAAGCCAAGCTGGTCTCTTCCTAGTAGCCACATCTTCTTTAGGTAGATATACAAGTCTTTCTGACTCTACCTGTAACATCCCCGACCATCAACTCCACTGTCGGGCAACGCTACTACATAGAACATACACTTATATATAAAATGAATTAAATCAAATTAACACATTTAACATAGAGTTACTGCCATCATACAGACTTAAATAGAATTAACAACAATTCATACATGTAGCGGAATACATGAAAATATACAAGCATCACAGACATGCATTTTAATTGAAATTAAACACATAATGATACTTATCTTTGAAACCGGAGTAACTCCATTAAATGCATGCAGACCTTCCATGAACCTCCTAGCCTTAGACTGTGTTTCTCATCACTCTCAACAGTAGGTCACCCCTGAGTTGGGACTAAGTTCCACTGAGCAAGGGAATCCTAGGCTAGGAAAGGTCAACAGGAAGACACACAGTTTATGAGGATGGATTCTCTCCCAGGAGCCACTTATTCCCATTGCTCATAGACTCTCATTCCCCACATGCCTATCCCACCCCAGGAGTAATATACGCCTTCACTGTCACACAGGACAATCCTTCGACTGCTAAACCTTCCTTGCCTCAGGCTTCAGCAACAGGTCGGACCCGAATTCTCCGAGCTCTATGGCAGCTACATGACCCCTTCCAGGAGTTCTCACTTCCTTCGTGCACTCTCTCACCTGGAGAGAGTCGCTCACAGGCATGACAACCTGCCTCTTCAACCACAACCACCTCCCTCACCTGGAGACAGTGTTGCACATAGGCCTGACAACCTACTTCTTCATCTTTGTTCCAGTACAAGGAGGACAATAGTAAGGCTCAACAAGGAACAGATGATGGTAGCAATTCACACTCAGCCAAGGGACTGCATGGCCACAACAACCCACAATTATAACACATGACATAGACAATTATGGTATGCTTAGGTTTCACAGAAGATAGCAACCCAAACGGTTAAGCACGAACTCAGATTTGCAGTGTGAATAAACTGGGTCACAAGACACACAGGAGACACGGCTTGATCCACGGGTTTGCCACTGGTTTTCAGGGTGGGTGAAAAGGAATCAACGTAGAGGTCAAACACAGACTCAAATGGTTCAAATGGAGGATGCATCGACTTCTCAGGAAAACATCATGATTTTCTGGTTTCAGAGTTGCGTGAGGGTATGCAGAGATCAGACGCTGACGCTACACGTTTCAGACAGCAAACGAAAGAATGGAAGATGAACCCCAAACATAGCTGACACTTCAGCCTTTAACTGCATGCTCCCAGGTCAACACTTGTCTTCCTGGATCTGCATGCGTTCCCTTTTCAACACGATGCCTTTCCTAGGACTTAGGATAAAAACATGTTTGTCACACAACGTTGGAATAATAATAAATTATTATTCTAAAGGAATTAAGCCCCTAAGCTTAGCCCCTCTTTCCAACCTTTCAACCCCCTTTCCCTTACCCATTTTGTGGAAGCTTAGTCCCCCATCACTCTTTCTCCATGGTCGGTCGACACGCAACGATGTTTATATTTTATTAATGATCTGCATAATTACATATACAAAATTCAGGCTCCTAGCCTTTAACACCTACGCTCTCCGACCTAAATAACACATAATCCCACCAGCTTATATACACTTGGTTCACCAACCTATAAACATGATTACAATACATAATATAACTGGGGTATGTCCTTGGGGTATTACAATCCCCTCCCCTTATTTTTTCACTATTCTCAGTGCAACTTTTACACAACATCAACAAGATTTTCAAAATCTTCAAAACGATGTGGGTATTCTTCCCGCATAGCATCCTCATGCTCCCATGTTGCGTCCTTAGGACCGTACCAGGTCCAATGGACCTTTACAATCGATATGGCTCGATTCTGAAGTTGTTTGCTTTTCTGGTCCAATATGCACACAGGATGCACTTGCAGGACACCTTCTTGCTCCACCTGAATCACATTCCAATCAATTACATGATTAGCATTAGGTATATATTGCTTAAGCAATGAAATATGAAACACATTATGTACAATCATGGATGCAGGTAATGCAAGCATATATGCAACTGGCCCAATCCTTTCTAGGATTTCGAATGGCCCACAAAATTTGGCTGCCAACTTCGAACAATTTCCCAGCGTCAAGGAACTTCTATTGGCTTTCACTTTTAGGAAAACATGATCGCCCACTTTAAACTCTCTGTGGGTTCTGTTTTTATCAGCATAAATTTTCTGCATGTCTTGGGTAGCCTTTAAATTCTTCTTAACTTTTAGCATTTTCTCTTCCATTTCCTTGAACAACTCTGGCCCAACTACTGCCATGTCAGCTGGATTATCCCAACTTACTGGAGTATTGCACTTTCTACTATAAAGTGCTTCAAATGGGCTCATCTTCAACGATGCTTGATACTCATTATTATATGTGAATTCTACCAAGTGTAGGTAGTCTTCCCATTTAGATGGTTTGTCCATCACATACATCCTTAGTATGTCTTCTATCACTTGATTCACCCACTCTATCTGCCCATCAGACTCAAGATGATAGGTTGTGCTAAAGTTCAGTTTCGTTCCAAATCCTTTGAATAACCCTTTCCAAAATTTGGAGGTGAATTTCGGGTCTCTGTTAGACACAATTGTCTTGGGAATACTATGAAAATGTGCTATTTCCCTCATAAAAATATCAGCAACGTTAACTGCCTTGTGAGTAGTCTTCAATGGAATAAAATGGGCAACTTTCGTAAGCTTGTCCACCACCACCATGATTGAATCACGATTCTTGCCTATTCTGGGCAATCCTGTGATGAAATCCATTGTCACTACCTCCCACTTCCACTCAGGAATGGGTAAAGGTTGTAGCAACCTTGCTGGGTGCCTGTGATCAGCTTTAATCTTCTGGAACTCCATACATCTGGTGATGTATTCAACAATCTCTCTCTTCATACCTAGCCAAAAGTAATGTCTCTTGACTGTTGCCACAATTTTATGATATCCAGGGTGCCCAGCATAAGGCACATTATGCATTTCATTCAAAATCATAAGTTTCAAGTCCTGGACATTAGGTACATAAATTTTGTTCTTGTACAAAAGTATTCCATCGGCTTCCAATTTATAATTTTCCACTTTTTGTGACATCTCACCTTGCTCTAGCTTTGCTACCAAATCCCTGTACTGCAAATCTGCGTTTTTCGCCTCCAAAATTCTTCCTTTAATATCATTTCAGTACATGCTAATGGTCGTAGCATGCAGTTCATGCACTCTCCTGCTGAGTGCATCAACCACTTTGTTCTCTTTTCCTTTTATATGCTTGATATTAAAGTCATATTCACAAAGAAACTCCAACCACATACTCTGCCTAGCATTCAAGGTTGGCTGATCAAACAAATAATTCAGACCGTTGTGGTCTGTTCTTAGTTCGAACATCCTTCCCATGAGTTAATGCCTCCATTTCTTTAGAGCGTGTACTATGGATTCCAACTCCAAATCATGAGTTTCATAGTTCCTTTCGTGCTCTTTCAAATTTCTAGGTTCATAACAAATTACGAATTCGTTCTGACTGAGGACTCCTCCCAAGCCTTCTTTGCATGAATATGTACACGCCACAAAGTCTTCATTCAGATTTGCAATTCTCAGGATTGGAGCACTAGTTAGCAATTGCTTCAATTGCTGGAAGCTTCTCTCACAATCTTCTGTCCACTGGAACTTCTTCTCCTTCCTTTGCAAGGAAGTGATAGGGTGAGCTATCCTCGAGAACCCTGCAATGAACCTTCTGTAATAGCCAACTAGACCCATAAATGATCTGACTTTTTCCACATTCTTTAGTGCTGACCATTCTCCGATGGCCTTAATCTTCTTAGGATCCACAACTATCCCATCCTTTGAAATGATATGCCCCAAGTAATGGATCTGTTTTTGATAAAACGAGCATTTTCTCAACTTGGCATACAGTTGGTGCTCTCTTAGAACTTGCAACACCATCCTCATATGTTGTTCATGATCTTCCTCCAACTTGGAATACACCAGGATGTCATCCAAAAAGACTATGAAAAACTTGTCCAAATAGTCCCTAAATACACCATTCATTAGGCACATAAAAACATCGGGTGCATTTGACAACCCAAATGGCACCACTGTGAATTCATAGTAACCATACCTTGTTCTCAAGGCGGTCTTACTGATGTATTCATCCTTTATTCTTACCTGATGATATCCTGACTTGAGATCTATCTTTGAAAATATCTGGGCATCCTTCAACTGATCAAAGAGATCATCGATCCTCAACAGAGGATACTTGTTCTTAACAGTCACTTTGTTCAACTGTTTGAAATCGATACACAATCTCAATGTTCCATCCGTCTTCTTCCTGAATAGGAATGGGGAACCCCAAGGTGGCACACTTGGGCGTGTATACCCTTCTTCAGAAGCTCCTCAAGCTGCAATTGCAGTTCTTTCAACTCTGGTGTACTCATTTTGTAAGGAGTTTTTGACACTGGAGCTGCTCCAGGCATCCGGTTTACAGAGAAGTCAATATCTCTCTTCGGGGGTAATCCGGGTACTTCTTGGAATGCATCTTCAAAATCCTTTAGTACCGCATGATCTCCAATACTTGACACCTTATCCTTAGGTGTTTCCTCCACATGGGCTGCAAATAATTGACAACCTTTTCTGTAGCACTTCTTCAGTTGCATTGCAGAGATTTCTTTGATAGCAACAACTCTGGGAATTCCTTGGACTGTTTTCCGATTTCCTTCCTCATCTAGGCAAGTGAATTCCTTGTTACGACAGTCCAGGATGGCATGGTGTTGGTCCAACCAATCCATCCCAACTAGACCGTCATAAGAACCTAAAGGTAGAATGTTCAATTCAGCCTTTGTGCTCAGTCCGTTCATGTCCACTGGACATGACTTAACTAACTTAGTGACTTTCCTCTTGGTTCCTATAGCTAGCTGCACTAACCAAGACTTTTCATGTTTGCTTCTCAACAATTGCAAAGTTTCCACCACTCTAGGATCTATATAACTATGGCTAGCCCCTGAATCAATTAAAATAGTAAAGGCATGGTTGTTGATCATACATTCCACTTCAATCATGTGAGACTGATATTCTACTTGCTTGTTGTCCAGGGCTACGTAGATCCTAGGTATTCTACTGCCCATGTCCTCCACTATTTTAGCCTACTGAACATTGTGGACAATTCTCACTTTATCATTTCTGTGGGAGCAATCTATGTACCTATGGTTTCACTTACAACCCCAACATTCCATAGGTGGTTGTGTTGGCATCTGCCCACCCACTTAAACCTTATTGGGCTCTTTAAAAGATAGTTTTCATTACGGATCATTCCTGAAAAAGGGTGGCTTAGTTCCCTTCATCCTCTGATCCATCTTGAATTTCTTCTTGTCTTTCCAAGCCTTCTGGAAAGTAGGCTTCTCTCTTTGTTGCTCATATAAGCATTTCACTCTTCTTCTCATTTCTTCCATAGTTTTTGGGTCATCATACTGTGTTAGAACCCTATATAATAGGGAAATCAATATTCTGACTAATATCTATCTATTTCAGGCATTACGCTTTTGCTCATGACACACAACAAAGATGTAAAAGCGACATAAATCTCTCAATTCACCTCAGCTGTTATCACACAGGAGTTTTTGTTTTCAGTAGTTAAAGAGTAGAGTCTCATGTTATGTTAGCTATCAAAAGAGAGAACTTCCGGTCGCTTAGAATCCAATTTTTGTGTACCCCTAGCTACCGAAAGTCGGTAGCCAGATTAAAAAATGGCTCTTTGATCTTCACATTTATCATCCTGGACTTTGTATTTCTGTCTTTTCTCAGGCATTCTGGAATTTTTCCAGGTTTTCTAGCTCGTGGACACGTCATGGGGCATATTCTTTAGTGGTTTTCGAGCTTCTGCCCTAAATTTGGGTTTTTTGTTTTATGTGTTTTCATCAAAATTTAGGCCGGAGGCCAAATTTACGCTCCAACACTCCAGCTCCACGCAACCTGCCACACAACAACACAATGCATGTCAGGGGTTATCACACAACATCATGTAGCACACAAGACATGGCTTAACAACAACATACGAAATCAAGCCACCATATCAAATCAAAGCCAGTACCCAAGCTCTAGACCAAGTCATAAGGGAGAAGCCCACGGGAGTACATGCCATAGTCTTTATGGTGAACGCCATAATTTTCCAAGTAAGGGCTTTGTGTGGAAGAATCTAATCACCATTTTGTTGAAGAATAAATCCAAGTGTTAAACAGAGGATGCACAGAGGTCAAATTTAGTTTGTCAAACTATGCAGAGTGCCCGAGAGAAAGCTCAATAAGCTGCCGAATAGCCAAGTGGCCATTTTCTCTTGTTGAAATCAAGGGTGTTGAAGAATGTAGATTCACCATCAACACACTTTGCTTCAGGTCGACCGCCTTGAATTGGCATTGAATTGTTTGGTCATCAGATTGTGGAGGTGATGTTTGAGCAGAACCCTGGCAGGTCACTTTGCAGGTGCAGATTAGATCACTGGAGATTTGGGTGGCTGGGGCAATGGATCCACGTCCTCCTTTCTTCTCAACATTCTGAACAAAGTCACTATAGCAATCTTGGCAGAGCGTGGCAATGGAAACGAACACAAACACACACGGGATTTGAGGCTACTCGATCACCTCTCAAAATAAGCAAAACAGTCTGTGTGGCCTCTTGCACCTCGAATGTCCCACTGGGCGATTGATCTAGAATCGTTTGCCCCATTCAACCGACTTCTCGAAAGATCCGGTGCCACATCGTATGGGTAAAGATCTGGACAAGTGGTAGAGAATTTGATTGCAGATCTGATTTGCAGGAAGTTGAGATAAACGGATTTGTATCTCCTCTATTTGATGAGCTTTGCTTTTGATGGGAGGGATGAGTAGAACTCGAAATTCGACAGTGGTAGCCCTTGTGTATTCCGTGTAGCCACTTGTCTAGAGGTCACTATATCAATTTCGAGGAAGGACTTGAATTTAGGACTTGTTCATTCTACGGATAAACTGTTCAAAAGAAGGGCGGGCGGGTATGAATGACAGAGGGAACACCGCTCCAGGAGGGCAGAAGGAGGTAGAATACTGTTTGATGATATAGATCATGTTGTTAGATCATGGCTAAAGTTGAAAGAGGAGAATTTCTAACTTATCTGGGATTTCGAGGTTATTTGATTTTAAGGAGCCAATTTAATGGTCGAATTCTTGTTAGCAGAGATCAAATTTTAGATCTCAAAGAAGCAATTAATGGGAAATTAGTTAACACATAGCAGAAATTGGCAAAGCATCCCAATCTTTCAAGAACATATATCCTTGATTTTCATACCAGGATAGCATTCAAATTCAAGAGGTGAAGGGAAATCCCAGGTTTTAAGGTGGCAGCGAGGAAATTCCCAGGATCAATTAGCTTTCTAAATTCAAAGTTTTTTCTACACCAAGCATTCATCCAGTCGAGACTCCTAGAAGCAATGCCAGATTTTATTCCAACAACTCCAGTGTCCTCAATAGCTTGGGACACAGATAGCAGTTAGTAAAACAAGATAAAGGTAAGATCGAGCATTCTCAGGCATAAATTTTCCCCCATTTACCAAGGCACGAAATTAATAAACAGAGGAACATATGTGGAAAAGCATTATGCTCTTCTAATCACAAGTGGCGAGTGGCAGTTTCAGCATTCCAGATTCCATGGAAAAATTTTAGTAATCAATGACATGTGGAAATTGGTTAACATATAATAAATCAAATACCAGATTTCAAGGAAGTGAATCATGAGAGATTGAGTACAGATGGCAGAGGATCATTCCAAAATAAGGGGATTTGGTTCCATTTCCTACAGCTCGAGACACTGCAACCTTTTCTTTAATTTAGTTTATTGTTTTTTGATTTGTATTTGATTTGATTTCCAACAAAGTGGAAAATAATTCACATCTGTCAGTATCTTCTTGTAACTATTACCTAGGAGTTAGGAGGTCAGTTACAGGTGTCATGCAGTATTGTAACTATTTTCTATTTTTAGAAAGCAGAGATAGAGCTCGAGTCTTTTGAAGGCTGAGGCATTTTTTCTTATATATGCACATGTAAAAAAGATAAGGTGGGGTTCGACCTGTGGGGTGTGTTTTCTTTTGCTGGACCGTGGGTTGTGCTTTTCTAGGAGGATTTTCTGTAATCTTTAAATGATCGATCAGAAATAGGCAAGCTTTTGACAGGATTCTTGTGTCGAGGTGTTGGTGGCGTTCCTCTTCTATGTGAAGCGTTTTCTTCCAGTTGTCATACCATTTGTTTTCAAATTCTTATTATCAAAGGATAGTAATAGAGCAGAATTTATTGGTGAAATACTCTGCATCTGATCTTTCGGTAATCTTTATGTTTCTCTTCTAAAGCTCAGTTTAGGAATTCTTAACTTCTCCTTTGCTTGGTTTTTTCCTCCCCTATGTCTTCCTCAATCGACACCATTCAAACTTAATTCAATCCAACATTTCCACTACCTTGCCCTGTGTAAAAGTTTTGTCTAGATCTGAGAGTGAATCATATGTTTAAGCGCAGACCCCATTTGCCCAATGGCCCTCTTTGTGGTCCCAAAACAACCATTTAAAAAACCAAAAACTTTGATCCCTCCTAACTAGCCTAATATCCTATTCCAAACAAAGCTAAATCATACAGAGAGAGCCCTCTCTGAGTCTTGGAGGGCTAGATCCAAGACTCCAATCGGTTGAAACAATTACCTCTGTCAATTTCTTCTTTCAGCCCAGAAATTATAGAGTGTTAACATACTGAATCTTGACCCCAATGGAAGGTGGAAGTCCACTCAGATACCTTTGAATCTTGACAGTCTCATCTTTGATGAACAAAACATACTTCAGTAACCCCAAAATTTTTTGTTCATATTCATCAATGGTCATGCTGCCTAGCTTGAGTTCAAAGAACTCTTTCATCTTTCTGTCATAGTATATTTTAGTCAAGTATTTCTTCTCGAAATACCTCTTGAATTATTTCCAAGTGATGTCTTTCTCTCCAATGAGGCATCTGCACAATTTGATCCCACCACATGGATGCTTTTCCTTTCAATTGATACATTGCAATTCTTCCTTCAGCATGAGAGAATAATTATGTAGTTGGAAATATTTCCTCATGCCAATAAACCATGTTTCGACATCTTCATCCTTCTTATGTTATCCATCAAACGTAGGAGGCTTAATCTTGTTCATTTCTCCCTTCAATTCATCCACTCCAGATCTCCTGTGTTTTCTGGTAGGAGATGGGCTTGAATTACTGTGTACCCTCCTCTTGGAGCGACCTTGGGAGTGATGATGGTGGATCTACCAACACTCCTTGATCTTCTTCTCTCAGAAGTCTGGTGACTCCCTGTTTTTCTCGAGTCTCTCTCCTTTTCCAACTTCTTTTTTATTCTCTCCAGACTCTTCATCAACTTTAAGTTGAATTCTCCATGTTCTTCCTTAGCTTTCATGAGATTTCTTCTATTTGCTCGGTGAGTTTGGGCATATTTCTGCAATCTTTCAATGATTTTCATCATATGCCCTTCCTTATCTATCTCTTCTCCATGCCCATTGGAGTTTGACCCTTCAACTCCCAAATGAACATACATCCCTTTAGATTCATTCTCTGAACTGGAAGAATTTTGTGCCTCGTCCATTTCTTTGCACTCAGTGGCAACTCTATTCGATTCTTAAACTCATTAAACTTCTACAAACACAACGTGTAGAAAACCGGAATTTGTCAAGTCATCAATCCTCAACAAATCTCACAGAATTCATAAACCGAATTTGATTACAGAAAATGTTCAGATTTCATAAAAAAAAATTCTGAGCTCTTCTCGGCTCTGTAACAATTTCAGGCCTCAATCCTTTTCTCTTAGCCCCAACCCCCCACGGGCTGTGGTCAAGCGCTAGATTGGTAGGCACTTAATCAGGACTTCGGGTTCCGAAGTCTTCATAATATGTCAGAACAGACTCTCGAAGTTCCGAATTAACGAACTCACAAAGTAGGGTGGATCAATGGTCCATGTCTACCTAGCATCCAACGGCTGACACTCGCTGTGGAACCTTATGCGTCTAAGTTCCAGGACTTCGGGACTTCAGAAGATTTCACATCCGAACACCTTGAACCATTAATCTCTGAACACTCTCACGTCACCTTAGGTGACGTTATTACGTCACATTACTTAATATTTTTCCAATTTTGGGGGAATGCAATGGTGGTTTGGAGTAACCCACCTTTCATCCCGCAATTATTTTGACGCTGAGACGTAACCCTTTAGTGAAACCGCAGTTTGGATTGCGAGACCGCCTTGGAGAGTTAGCTTTCGTGCAACTTGGGTTCCCGCAATGTCTCCTGGTCATTGATCTTGATGTATCGTGATCAATTCCACTGTGGGTCCTACGAACTTTAACTACATCACATAACCTCGGGCCCCACTAACCCTGCTCATACAGGATGCCACATGGTGGAATACTGTCGACTGATACGTGGCCCATTCAAATGGGTGACACTTGTCACATTCCAAATTCCATTTCAATATTCCATGGTTCATAATCTACTTACACATGACACACAACCCATGTGTACATGTCACCTCCAGGTGATGTCATCATGACTCACCACTTCGACTCTTCGGGCTTCGGGAGTTTCAACTCCTCCATGCTCTCTTTTTCCTGAAGTGCTTTCTCTCGGAGTTCACAATCTACCGACGCGTGTCCTCCTTCACGATCAACATCTATGACTGACTTCGACACTTCGAGCATTGGGAGTTTCAAACTTACAACACTTACCTCCACTCGAAGTACTTCCACCTGAAGTACATGATCTCTTGACGCATGTCCTTTGCAACAGACGGTTGCGATCTACTTCGGTCTTCGGGACTTCGGGAGTTTGTGACACTCCACACTTGAAATCCTTTGAAGTGACTTTCCTTTTCCTTCCTGGACACAGATCTAATGGTCAGGCTCTTTTCCTACTATCTACGGTGTAGATCTCCTTTGGACTTCGGAGCTTCGGGTTTCAGCCTTTATCTTACCTTTGCATTCAATTTCACCATCATCATGAAGTCCGAAGTGATTCCAGGTTACCCTTTTTGCACTTTCCCCAGATCTGATGGTCATAACGGTTTTTCCTCTCCTTTCGAACAGATCCTATGTATCCAACATCCCAAGTGTTGAGCTCTCTTTCTTTGGTCAAATACCACACTGATTACGGTTTTATTCTACTGCTACTCCTTCTAAGATTCATAACACGGCCAAGTAACCCCTCGGCACTCAGAAACATTCTAAGGTTCTAAATTGGTTCCTCCAAACACCATTTCCACTCAAAAACTTGGGTCCAAGGACCACTTATCTGACCCATCCAGGCTCAACGTTAAAACCTTGGCTCTTATACCATATTGTAATGTCCCCGACCATCAACCCCACTACCGGGCAA
Organism: Picea glauca; assembly: GCA_000966675.3. Lineage (NCBI taxonomy): Eukaryota > Viridiplantae > Streptophyta > Pinopsida > Pinales > Pinaceae > Picea > Picea glauca. The sequence goes on from JZKD02S1684395.1 coordinate 213,765, forward strand.
CGCTACTACGCGGAACATACACTTATATATAAAATGCATTAAATCAAATTAACACATTTAACATAGAGTTACTGCCATCATACAGACTTAAATAGAATGCATGAAAATATACAAGCATCACAGACATGCATTTTAATTGAAATTAAACACATACTGATACTTATCTTTAAAACTGGAGTAACTCCACCAACTGCGTGTAGACCTTCCACGAACCTCCTAGCCTTAGACTGCGCTACTCATCACTCTCAGCAGTAGGTCACCCCTGAGCTGGGACTAAGCTCCACCAGGCAAGGGAATCCTAGGCTAGGAAAGGTCAACATGAAGACACACAGTTTATGAGGATGTATTCTATCCCAGGAGCCACTTATTTCCACTTCTCATAGACTCTCATTTCCCACATGCTTGTCCCACCCCAGGAGTATACACCTTCACTGTCACACAGGACAGTCCTTCAGCTACTAAACCTCCCTTGCCTTGGGCTTCAGCAACATGCTAGACCGAAATTCTCTGAGCTCTGTGGAAGCTACAGGAGCCCTTCCAGGAGTTCTCACTTCCTCTGCGCACTCTCTCACCTTGAGAGAGTTGCTCATAGGCCTGATAACCTACCTCTTCAACCACAACCACCTCCCTCGCCTGGAGAGAGTGTTTCACACAAGCCTGACAACCTGCTTCTTCAGCTCTGTTCCAGCATAAGGAGGACAATAGTAAGGCTCAAAAAGGTACAGATGAAGGAAGAAATTCACACTCATCCAAGTGATTGTGTGGCCACAACAACCCACAGTTATAACACACATGGCATAGACAATTACAATATGCTCAGTTTTCAAAGAAGACAACAACCCAAACGGTTAAGCACAAACTCGGATTTGCAATATGAATAAATTGGTTCACAGGACACACATGATACATGGCTCGGTCCACGGGGTTGCCACTGGTTTTCAGGGTGCGTGACAAGGAATCAATGTAGAGGTCGAATGCAGAATCAAACGGTTCAGACAGAGGATGTGTCAGTTTCTCAGGAAAACATCACAGTTTTCTAGTTTCAGAGATGCGTGAGGGTATGCAGAGATCAAACGTCGACGCCCCATGGTTCAGATAGTGGACAAAAGAATGGAGGATGAACCCCCAACATAGATGGCTCTTCACCCTTTAAATGCATGTGCCCAGGTCAAAACTTGTCTTCCTGGAGCTGCATGCATTCCCTTTTGCACACGATGCCTTTCCCAGGACTTAGGATAAAAACATGTTCGTCACAAAACTTTGGAATAATAATAAATCATTATTCTCAAGGACTTAAGCCCCTCTTTCCAACCTTTCATCCCCCTTTTCCTTACCCATTATGTGGAAGCTTAGTCCCCCATCACTCTTTCTTCATGGTCGGTCGGCACACCGTGATGTTTATATTTTATTAGTGATATGCATAATTACATATACAAAAATCAGGCTCATGGCCTTTAACACCTAGTCTCTCCGGCCTAAATAACACATAAGCCCACCAACTTATTTACACTTGGCTCACCAACCTATAAACATGATTTCAATACATAATATAACCGGGGTACGTCCTTGGGGTATTGCACTACCATATCATTCTGAACTTCTTGGATGGTTCTTCAGGTGTAGAGTCTACCATGACCGCGTCTTTGGGAACCTCTTTCTCTATTTGGTCCTCATCTATGTGATATTCCCTTGATCGTCTGAAGGATTCATCTTCGTCAAATGTTACATCCCAACTGATCTCGATCTGTCTCTACCCTGGAATGTAAATTATGCAGGCCTTTGAAGATTCACGGTATCCAATGAATGTGCCCTTCTTTCCCGAAGGTTCCAATTTCATTCTCTTTTCCTTGGGAACATGTATAAACATTGGAAAACCAAAAATCCTAAAGTGATTGACTTTTGGATTCTTTTCGATGAACACCTCTTTAGGTGTCTTGTTCCCCAATATTGATCCGGATTATTTTCGGCACGAAATGAGAGCGGAGATATAATAAAGAAATGCACAGAGATGTCGCGTATATCCAGTAATGTAACAGAAATATATCAGAGATGCAACCATAAACACAGAGATACAGTAATACACGATTTCTATTAATGAAAGAAATGTACAGAGACTGTAAAAAATACAGAGTGAAAGACTCGCTA
>JZKD02S1684395.1:238037-250225 GCA_000966675.3 Picea glauca
TCCCCATCCCCACACTTGACTCAATCCTCTTATGAACAATCTTTAATGGATATTCAAATTAATGAGTTAAGCAAGGGAGAGAAAGCAAAGGAAAATCCTAGTAGATATAATCTGAGATCTAAGAAGAATGTAGAAAAAATTGATGCCCCTAATCAACCTGTTCAGAAAGAAGATTCTGCCAAGGATGTGACAGTGAGAAGCAAGGAAAAATACTCTCAAAACCCAAAAGTTCTAATCAGAGATCCTCCTCCTGAAACCAAAGAGATTTTGAAGCCTTCCCCTTCCTTCAGTTTTGAGAATGAGATCCAGAAAATAAAGATCCATGTACCTTTTTTGGAATTGATAAAAAATGAGGAATTTAAAAAATATTTATCCAAAATGTTACAGCCAGAATCATATGCAAATGCCATTGATTCCATAAATATGCAAGATGAAAAACCAATAGTGATTTTAGGTCCTTTGATAGAAGACAAAGATGAATCATCCCCACCTTTATATACTTCACTGAATATACATGATAAGGTGCTACACAATTGTCTCATGGATTCAGGGGCATCCCACAATCTTATGCCAAAATCTGTTATGGATGAACTTGGGTTAGAAGTCACAAAGACCTATCATGACTTATATTCTTTTGACTCCAAAAAATTCAAGTGTGTTGGAGTCATTAAGGATATGGTGGTGACCTTATTTCAGCTGCCCATGAAGAGTATACTTATGGATATCATAGTTTCTGATGTTCCCCCCAAGTTTGGTATGCTCTTGTCAAGATCCTAGATAAAAAGACTTGGGGGAACCTTGCAGATGGATCTCTTTTATGCTACTATTCATGTTTTTGGGGGAGAGCATAGAAGACTTTACAGGGAAGCTCAATTGGCTTACATCATTAGTGATGAAGCAAATCCCACCAATCACCCTGTTTTCGCTTTTGATACATATCTGGGATCTAGTATTTTGTAGCTCACTGATGCCCCAGAAGCCCCATTAGAAATTAGAAAAAATTCCATTAAATTTTCTGAAGAGCCTCCTCTAACCACTTCTGTCTGGAAGATGTTATTTGATGGAGACTCATCCAAGGAAGGTGCTAGTGCCGGGGTGATGTTTGTCTCACCAACTCAAGAAAATATATCTTTGTCATATAAACTAGAATTTGAGACTACTAATAATGTGGCAGAGTATGAGGCTCTTGTCTTGGGTTTGAGGGAAGCTAAAGACATGGGGATAGGAGAGTTGTCAGTGTTTGGGGATGTTGAATTGATAGTCCATAAGATTAAAAATGTTTACCAGACAAAGCATCCTAGGATTAGATCTTACAGAAATGAAGTGTGGGATTTGGTGGACAGTTTTTTCTCTGCTTTTAACATATCATTCATTCCTAGAGAAGAGAATACTATGGCTGATTCTTTGGTTGTATCAGCAAGCAACTTCAAAATTCCTATACCACCAAAAATCAAGTATGATGTAGAAGTCAACTACATGCCTTCTATACCGGACAATGTAAAATATTGGAAGGTGTTCGAAGATGATTTAGAACTTAAATTTTTTCTTGATATTGTTGATGAATTTTCTGCATTACACATTGATCATGATGATGATTCAGAAATCACTCCTCATGTTGATGTTTTCCTCAATAAGATTGCTAATCATGATATTGTGTAGTTTCCTAGCAATCATATACCAAAGGGAATGGTTCCTTTGGAAAGATTATTTGATGGGAATGATGTGGCATTGAAAGGGAAGGTATCCACTGATGATATTGATATAACTAAGTGCAATGTGGGCACTGAAAGGGATCCAAAATATGTCAAACTGTCATGCAACCTATCAGAAAAGCAAAGGGCATAATACACTAAGTTGTTGAAATAATTTGTTGATGTATTCTCTTGGACTTATGAAGATCTCAGAACTTATGACACAAGAATAATAGAGCACAAGATCCCATTAAAAGAAAACACCAAACCCTTCAGGCAAAAGTTGAGGCAAATCAATCCTATGTTGCTTCCTGTCATGGAGAAAGAAGTTAAGAAGCTTTTAGATGCAAAAATTATCACTCCTTTGAGGTACTCTGAATGGGTAGCCAATTTGGTCCCAGTAAGAAAAAAGAATGGAGAAATCAGACTTTGTGTTGATTTCCGAAATCTGAACAGAAGCTGAAAGAAGGATAATTATCCTTTACCCAAGATGGAGAACATATTATAGAAGGTGACAGGAGTAGCCAGGATGTCTATGGTTGATGGATTTTTTGGATACAATCAGGTATTTGTTTTGCCAGAAGACAGGGAGAAGACGACCTTTACCACTCCTTGGGGGACATTTATGTACGCCAAGATGCCCTTTGGTTTGATGAACGTAGGGGAAACTTTTCAGCGAGCTATGGACATAACATTTATTGGAGAAAAGGATAAGTTTGTTGTTATCTATTTGGACAACATAACTATGTATTTTCGGTCTGATAAGGAACACTGTCATCATTTAAGAAAGGTTTTCTTGAAATGCAGAAAATTTGGCCTCTCTTTGAATCCGAAAAAATCATTGTTTGCCATGAAAGAAGGAAAATTATTGGGGCATATCGTGTCAGCTGAAGGGGTAAGGATTGATTCCAGTAGGGTTGAGTCTATACAAACTTTGTCACTCCCTAGATCTAAAAAAGAGGTACAATCTTTTCTGGGAAAAATCAACTTTTTGAGAATATTTGTGTCAAATTTTGTTGAGTTAGTTAAGTATATCACAGCCATGTTGAGGAAGGATAGTGAAATCAAATGGATTGTTGAGGCCCATGATTCTTTTGATCAAATAAAGAAAGCCTTGACAGAATCCCTAGTTCTTGTCAGCCCCAACTACTCCAAGGACTTTCTTATTTTTTCTTTTGCCTCTTTTGATACAGTAGCAGCAATCCTATTGCAAAAGAATGTTGAAGGCTTAGAGCAGCCCATTTCCTTTTTCAATAGGGCATTGAGAGATGCAAAACTAAAGTATGACATTATGGACAAACAAGCCTATGCATTGGTTAAAGCTCTTAAATCCTTCAGAGTTTATGTCCTGCATTCAAGAGTTATTGCTTATGTCCCATCAACTGTTGTAAAAGAAATTCTTATTCATCCTGATATAGACGGAAAAATAAGCAAGTGGATTGCTAAACTACTTGAGTTTGATTTGGAGATTAGGCCCACAAAATTGGTTAAAGGCCAGGGTTTAGCCAAGCTCTTGGCTGAATCAAATTGCTCAGCATTGGGGGTGAATTTCATTCACTCATGTTCAAAAAATCAGCAGGCTGAGATGAGTGATAAAGGTCCTCAAGTCATTTCTACATTGGAAGATTGCAGATGGTACAAAGATATTATATTTTTCTGCAAAATTTACAGCCCCCAAGTGGTATGGAAAGGAACAAGGTGAGGGCATTAAAACTCAAATCAATAAAGTATTGCCTTGTTGATCAAATTTTGTATTGGAAGGATCCATTAGGAGTGCTTTTAATATGCCTAGATCCCCAAGAAGCCCAAAAGATTATGTTTGATTTTCATGATAGTTTATGTGGGGGGCATCATTATTGGAGAAGCATGGCATACAAGATCCTCAGAGCTGGGTACTTATAGCCCAATTTGTTCACTGATGTTTGTGATAAGATCAGAGCCTATGCTAAGTGTTAGAATTTCTCCGGAAAGGAGCAGCTTAAGTCTTTGTCGTTGAAGCCTGTGGAAGCCTCATTACCCTTCCAGCAGTGGGGCCTAGATTTTATTAGGGAAATACATCCCACTTACAGTGGTCAACATAGATGGATGTTGACTGCTACAGACTACTTTACTAAATGGACTGAAGATATTCCCACAAGGAATGCTTCACATAAAGTGATCATTAGTTTCAATAACTGACCCCATAGCCCTAGGATAAGGCACTGAATCTGCTCATTCTTGGCAACCCGTAGGGGGCATGCCATCCCCTGTGGAGCCCATGTTATCACACTAAATTACCTTGGGTATTTTTAGTTTGTTTGCAATCCTTTTTTAAGCCTTAGATTTTAATTTTTCTTTTAAGGTCTCAATCCATTTAAAATTTATGATTGGTAGGACCCCTTGGATGATTAAAGTTTTTTGAGTCTTAGCTCTAATTTGATCCTCAAATTGATTTTTGATCCTTAAACCATTTCTATCTCATGTTTTATTTTGGTCCCCTTCATGATTTGTCCCTAGGTCGATCCCTCCCATGACTAGATTGATGGGACACTCCTCTCTCCTCACTCATGACCTCATAGGCATACCTCAACATCCTTGCTTACCTTTCTAATCACATTTTGAAGTGGATGCATTGCCTACTAATCAGGAAGTTACGTAGAGCCTATCACGTTCATCACACTTCCACCCTGAGCCATGATTTCCATGACTGATGTCATGTCCCTTGTTTTCAGTGCCAGAAGTCGGTTAAAGATGCCTTGAAAGATCTTGCATTTATGAGCTTTGGTAAGGGTTTCTAATTTGAAACACTCAACAATGTTGCGCTGCATAAATTCATAAATTCTGATCAGGCGACCACATGTCAACCAAATTCGATGCTGAGAAATATTTCAGGGTCGAAGTTCTCTCAAATTTCATCCTAATATTGCGTTGAAGATCTCAATAGGTGTCTACTCCACAAGTATCCCGTGTTGCCTCCACTACATATTAAATTTTTACAGGAAGTTTGTGCTCAGGTTTTGGTTTGCTAAGTTTGCACAATGGTAAAGGATCCATCTTTGTATGATAGCTCCACCTCCTCTCTTTTTCAAACCTGTAAACCTCATGGCCCGTATATGAGTCAGATTACTGTTGCTTGCCTTAGCCATTGAAGTTGCAAGCCCTGGACTAGTCTATCCTCTGAGTATGTGTTGCGCTACCCAAAGGCACTACTTAAACTCGTGTTGCTTCCCCTGCCTCCTTTCATCTCGAAATCAAGCATTTTACTCAGTTGCATAAGGTCAGCGTTTTATATTTGAAACCCCATTCAAAGCCTTCCTGATCAGTACCATCCCTTAAATCCTTTCAAGAGCCCTCATTCTGAGTCATGGAGACCCCTAAATCAAAGAAGGCACACAAAGGAGGAAAGATAGTTAGGACAAAATCGGTGGACATGCGTCTTTTTGATACAGATCCCATGGCAAGAGAGACCTTTTAGAGAGTAGGGTGCCTCTGTTTCTGTCATAACACGCAGAGAGGCCACCCAGAGGTAGAAAAAGAGTTTGCATTGCATTTTGATGGTAGGAAAACCAAGGTTGGGGATTTGGAATTTGAGGTAACTGAAGCCTCTATCTCAACTGCAACATGGATCCCCATTACAGGTGAAAAGTGGTTCAAGGCCATGGTCTTGAGTTTAGACTTTTCTGATTATCTCTTTAAACCTGAATATCAAGCCAATGAATTCTCTAAGAGTATGCCAAGAAGTCAATTGGTTGAAGAGTTTGACAGATTATTGAAGATCATACAGAGACATTTTACTTGTGAAGGGAGATTTAACACATTGTACCATTACCACAAAAGGTTGTTGTTGCATTTTACTGGTAAGGGTTAGATGAATATTCCCTATTACCTGTTAAGAAGCATAGGTAAAATGTCAGATAGGGTTCAATCCAAATCTAAGGATGTGGATTCTAGCCTTTTCCACTCTAGATTGATCGGAATGTTAGTCTTTGAGGAATTGGGAAAGAAAGCGATTTCATGGGAGTGTTTTGTGGTTACTTCTCACTTCAAGATGGATCTAGTATCTACTCCTCAATCACAAATTGCAGGTCCTTTTTCACCCACTAGTGCTACTAAAGAAGGGACCAGCAGGAAGAGAAAGGGCAGATCCCCTATTCAAGTTTCAAAAATCAGTAAGCAGGTCATGGAAGTCGAGGATGAAGTTTTTCCTTCTCCACACAGATATTTTTCACCACCTCCTCCACCAGTGTTAGAAGAGATGCCTTCTTCTACCAAATTTGCATCCAAGAAAGGGAAGAATCTCCTCTTTCCCTCTTCTCCTCCAGCAGTTGAAATCAAAGGTAAAACACCTTTCACAAGGTCATCAATTCCTAAGGAGGTTTTCAAAGAGTAGTCCTTACCTAAGCCCCCCTATTCAAAAGAAGAAGGGTAAGAGTAGTGAAAAGCTTGCGGAGGAAAATCAGAAACCCTTATCCAGAGGAAGAAGGTTAAAGGTAGTTCTCAGCCTACTGAAGGGAAACAAGAAACCCCTGTACAGAAGGGTAAGGATAAAGGTACTAAAATACCTTTGGAGAGTAAAGATGAAACCTTTGAGAAAGGCATTGAGAAACCTATTGAAAGAAAAGATGAAACCCCTGTGCTAAGAAAGAAGAATAAAGTAAGGTCATCAAGGAACCTGATGAGGTAGACAATCCACTTCCCATGCAGGAGGAAGAGGAGTCTGAGAAAAATCCTAGTGAGACTGTACATGCCACTATTCCTCCTGACAGTCAGACCTACAAAAGACTTATCAAGCAACTTAGAGATGCAAGAAAAGAAATAGCTCGTCTTAAAGCAGAAGACAAGGTCAACTTGGCTCAAATGAAAGAGCTCATGGATGGTTACAATCACACCCTTGACTTGGAAATATTTGCAGCAAGGAGGGCCCAACCCCTTCATAGACAACTAAGTAATCTCTATAGGTAGAATAGAGGCTTCCAATCTCAGAATAGGAATCTAAAGGCAGAGATGTAGAATTTTCAAGATGAGGTAGCCCAAAGAAATCTACAGGTGTTGGTTGAAGCTTCCATTGAAGATGACAAACCAACAACTAAGGAGAGCACAACTACACCAAAGAATCATGTCAATGCTAAGAAGAAGAGGTTTGTTGTGTCAATTGAAGATCTTCTTTCTACCAGAAAGAGTATGAGGTTAAGTGTCAAAATGAAAAAATAGCTGGTAAGGGTAAGTCCCATTTTTGAGGATGCATTTTTTTGGGAGGGTTAACCAATATGAAAATATTATCTCTGCCATCTATACAGGCTTCTAAGAGCTTAACTATTTGGGTTTTGGGTTTTTTCTAAGTGTTAGCTTCCTCATTGGTAGAAGGCACTACCTATTGTGCAGTCAAGGCTCTTGATTAAAACAATTTTTTCATCATGAAAAACCATAAATTACTCTACACATGTTCAAGGATTGAAGGCGTTGCATTTTTGTAATTCTACCCAAACCTACACACAGATGCGGCGTAAGAGGCGCTACCTAATATTTCACAGAGGGAAAATAATTGGCACATAAGCGCAACACAGAGGCGCTACCGAATATTTCACAGAGGGTAAAGGTTCACAAAGAGGCACAACACAGAGGCTCTACCTGCAGGCGCTACCTAATATTTCACAGAGAGCAGAGTCTGTACACATATGCAACACAATGACACTACCTACAGGCGCTACCTTTTCTACTTGTAGTGCACTACCCAGTTTTTCTACCCAAAGAAGTTGCCATTAAAGACTAGGGATCTAGGAGGACCAAGCTAACAACTTTTGGATAAATTGATGATGAAGAAGGTTGGAGAAGCAACATCTGGAATTATGAAGACAACCACATGCCTTGAAGGACACATGGAAAACAAGGAGCTACGCAGAAAAAGGGAATCAATTCAGTTTGAATTTTAGTTGGATTAGTCACCAATATTTTCGGTTATATAGCATAGATGGTTAGATAAGTTGTTAGAGCAAATAAATGTTTAGATTTTTTCAAGGGAAAGGGGCTAGCTCGTACCTCCAGCTATTGCCTCCCTTTTGTTATAAATAGATAGATCGTTTGGTTTGGTAGGTTCAGATGGTTGAGCAAGGCTCCCTTATACTGTAATATTTTGATGAAGTAACTGTGATCTAGTTATGTACTGGACTTAAGACTTTTTGACTAATAGAAATTAGCTTCTCTTTCAGTCTATTTTCTTATGATGCTAAATGTTCATGCTTTGAATGATTCACATGAATGATTATGGTGATGTTATGATGTATGTTTGATCATTATGTTATCATGATGTTTATTTAGCTTCCTTAGTTTCTCAGTTCAAGAAGATCTTGTGTTAAGAAGCTTTCCTATTTAGGCTCTTGTTGACCTAATGTTTATAGCCGCCCCTACACTTTTCTCATTCAATGTTATAACAAGATTTGCCTCACCATTGCTATCTTGCACAGAGGGCATTTTTCCATTTCACTATGCAGATTTATCACCCCTTTTTGATGAATCCAAAGCTAAAAATATATATTTTTCCACATATACGCTCCCTAACTGTTATGCAAGATGTGTATACGCTTGCTGCTCCACTACAACTCATGTATATCAGGATTTGTGCTAGAAAATGCAAAACGAGGTCATGTTTCCATGTCACGACAGGAGATCTCTGATCCTTGGCCTTTCATATACTAGAAACGTTCTGACTCGGCCCTTCAATTGCATTCTAAAGGCTATAAGAGCACAATTTCGAGCTATGGAAAAGAGGAGAAAGCATTCAACTTTGAGAGCAAAGTCACTCTGGAGAAATTACTTCATATTGAGTCTGCATCCCTTTGTCCCTCAAGTCTGAACATAGTGTTCAACCCCCACGCTCTTCCCTTATTGTTGAGAGGACCTCATCGCCTCTTTCCTATGAGCTTGCCTTTGGTGGAGGATTGAAGTGGTGGAGACCCAGTTGGAAGGAACTTGGTTTCTTGGTTTCTAATCGTGCCGACATGGAAATCTGTAATGTTACCACTTCTATTGATCAATTATTAATATAAATACTCCTTTCACGTCCTATTGGTATCTTGCAAATATATGATTATTATCCATGGGCGTGTTTGTAATGTTTATTAATGGATTATGCTATCTGATGTGCTAACCCATTTTTATCATCACTATATTCTTGCGTTGCTTGTTTGTTGAGAACTTATTGCAGGTATAAAGCTTTGGGTCAAAGTTCTCAACGGAGGAACATCATCAAATGTTGGATCAAGTTAGGCCTCTTTCTTATATTGCACATTAGTTTATATAGCATATGTTGGAATTGAGTTGATTTCTACAATCATACCTATCTGTTGTGGTTTACCCTTGTCCATAGAGAGTTTTTCGCTCGTAACAGAAATGGCGACTCCACTGGGGAGAGATCTTCCTTCTAAGGGTTGAAGTACGTTTTCTTCTCACATTGTTTTTTTTACTTCGTGTTTCTTGTCGTATCACTGTTGGACAGATTATGTTCACTCTGGGTCTGAGTTTTCAGCCTTTTACCCTTGCCTGGCCTTGTTTTAAATAATATACACCCTTTTTTCCTTGACTGTCGCATATACACGCATGTTGTCTCACTGCAAGAAGCGTATATATGCTATGTTCTCTTGAAAAGTCGCGTATACCACTTCCCCTTGCTTGTTTGCTTGGTTTAGTGACCACTAGGTAGGATTTGAGGATTACTGAGCCTTCTTGGGTCTTTGAAGTGCCTATTGAGATTATATGGGATGACATGAAACCTATTTGGAGTTGAATTTTGGGGCGTAGTCTTTCTCTTGGCTACTTGGTATTCTGCTTGAGTTACTGTTTTTATACACATTAGAATATATATATCAGGTTGCTTATCAGTCCATACATTTTCTTTTTTAGAATATTGAAAATAATAATAAAAAAATAGGCATTTTGCATTAGTTGGCATTTTTGTCTTTGAATATTTATCATTAGCTTAGCACATTTAGCGAAAGATTGCATTTTACTTGCGATTTGCAGAGTTTAAATTGAAGATTACATTGTTTTATTAGCATATCATTCATTGAAAAGTTAAAGATAGACTTTGCATTATATCCATATTTATTTTCTTGCAGAGTCATAACATCATGAGTTTCACTTCCATACCTTTTTGAGTAACCACGACCAATAAAATTTATGCTTTAAACTAAAATTGACTATTCACGATTTTATTTTTTAGGGTGCATAAACTAGCCTAGGATTTAGTGCCTTGGAATAGGATTTTGTGAGTAAAATTCTCAAAGGAAATTAAATCAACATATGTGTCTGAGACAGGGAGTTGAGAAGTCCATTGTATAATTGGTAATATCAGGAGACTCTTCTCACATCGGAGTTAATCACGAGGTCACGCGAAGTCAGTTGAAGGGATAACCCCTGGATACTCACCTAGCGTCAGATATATTTCTATGGATTTATTCGTATTTGGGGATCTTGCTAGTGCCCATACCTCTATGAGAGGTAGTATTTTCAGGGTTTCAGGCTTTGCTACCCTACCCATATGGTGATCCAGACTTACGACTTCTCACATGTGCATCAGTTATACAATGGTTTATTAGTTTCTTGACTTAGGTATCTCATAGGTTACTTGCAGGGTTTATTCTGCTTGTACCCTGAGTCAGATAGGGGTCGAACAACACACAACCTTTATGGAAGATTACCTCTCCAGGGGGATCTGACCGACTGGTTGTTAAGCCTACGAGGGCCCTTATAATTGATTCTGTTACCTCCAAAATTTAGCAGGGAGTCTCAAGTCCCTCCTGGATGAGGCATACCTTCTTTAGCGAGGGAGGCCACTCAGCCACTTTAGCCCGTTTGCATGCATATTGCCCATTTGAATTTTTGGTATGCTCTTTGACTACTAGTTGGCCCTAGGAGTCTATTTTTGGTTTTATTATCATGGATAGGGGAGTTCCTTTTAATCCTCTATTCATCGCTACCCACCCCATGATACATGCTCGTTTCATGGGGGCAAAACCTTCTATTTTTTACAATGGTATGCATGATTACAACCCTCATTCCGCACCTTGGGTCTCTAGTCATTTTTATGTTGATATGCCCTCCCACACACAACACCCTCCCTGGTCCGCATATATGAATCCTAGCATTGGACCTAGGGGCACCATCGCTCCCATCGCCACCTCTTCGTTTGATGTGAGTCGTGTTCCCATGGGAGGTTGGAACCTTCCCCCTTATGGATCCAATACTAGTTATTCTCTTTTAGGAGCCAGTGCTCATATGGGTGCTTATTCCACTTATTACACCCCACCCATGTATCTTTCGTCTGCCATGCCAGTCCCTTTAAACACTTTTTCTATGATAGGTCCTCAAGTACCCCCAGGTATTTCATATGGGGAGAATCAATTTTACGATTCGGTCTACCCTCCTTATGAGACCCCTTCACAAGGGGGCAACATATATCCTCACTCGAATAATTTTTATCCTACCTCAATCTCTTTGCATACCTCAGTGATGATGCCCATATAGACCTCTTCATACCACTTTGGCATAAACCACCACATTTCTGGGCAAGGACAGGGAGTACACCAAGATCCTTTCTGGCCTACAATATTTCAGAACCCATATTTTCTGAGACCTTGGAATCAAATGCCACAATATATCCCTAGCCTAGCCACTGTTAGCCACACCAATGCACCATCGCCAACCTCTGCTAGTCATGTCGGAGATGGGTTGACATTTTCTACAAATTATGTCGACAACTCGCTTCCAACCTGTGCCAATTATGTTGGGGGCACCATCCTCTTCACCCTAGATCATAGTTGTGTCACGTCTCCATCCCCTATTAATCATACATGAGACGACTCTCTTTCCTCGTCCAGTCCCATCAAGAAGCCTAAACTTCTAAGACATAAGCCGAAATTCCTTTGCAAAACTTGTGAAGGAAGTCATCTTACTCGTTTGTGTCCAGTGACTGTCGGGATACTAGAGGCGTGGGGCTCCCCCAAAATCCCTTCGGATTCTGGTACACCCATGGTTTCTCCTCACAATTCTCCTCATTTAACGGTCCCAGTGGTTTCACCGCCGATATTTTCCTCCGACCTCACCCCCTTCACTGAGGGTGAAGCGTCTCTTGCCCCTGCTACTATGCATCCTCTTCAACCTATAATTGAAGAAGTGACCACACCAGTGCAATCTCTGGTCAAACTCACTCTCCCTGAAGAAAGTGATGCACCTTCCAGTCATGTCATCAACATTCCAAGTCTTCCCCCTTCTAAACAAGAGAGATTGATTCTTCCTCTTAATACTCTCCCTCCAAGCCCTAACGAGGCCCCCTTCGATTGGGGTGACCTGATGGGAAATCCCATACCCCCACCTATGTATTTTCCACTAAGAGACATTATTCGAACCATAACAGAGACTATGTACTCCGTTATCACTTTCTCCTCCTCAACTTGGAGAGCTTTGGTCTTTCCCAAGCTTTTGTCAGCTATCCGTAAGGTACTGACTTTCAGTAGAAGGCCGAGA
>JZKD02S1684395.1:259999-270595 GCA_000966675.3 Picea glauca
CAATACTTTAGAACTAGGGAAAGAGTAGTATTCTGTCTCAGTTTGTTCCAGATCCAGGTGGATCTGTGGAGATTGGTCTGTGTCCGCACTCACGAATTTATCCTAGAACAATGTCGCTGATACTTCGCCTCGAAGTATCGACTCGGTCCCGAATTGGTCGTTTGTTTTAGATGTTCTGCAGGCCGAATTGGTGGATTATTCTGATGACTCCAGCAACAATGAAAAAGATGATATAACCACCAAGTACAAGATAGTCATCCAATCCAGAATGCACAAAGTAGCAGCCAGACCACGATTGCTTCGATATTATTACATGGTCCAATGGGCATTAGACCATGTGGACATATCGACCAGAACCATCATGAATGAGCAGAAAGTCACCATCGGGACTTTCAGGCCGGAACATCTGCAAGCCATGTATAAGCTACCCACAACGTTCGACTACACATATGGCGCCGAATTCTTGGACAAGTTCAAGTAGAAGGAATGCATACAGTATGATAAAACCATGTCTAGTTTAATAAAAGATTAGGTTTTGAACACCGTAAAGTTCAGAGCTGATAGCCACGGCATATATTCAATCGCTTTTTTAGAACCGCAGTACAAATATGTAGCCGCAGTACAAATATGTAGCCATGATGACATGCAAGTTATACAGGAGAGAGGACACCTCACATTTTTTTCTTCTGTGGGTGCCTCTAATGTTTCGGGTCACCGAAGGAATTTCCTTCGACTGGGAAAAAATGTTGTCTGATAGCTTGACCAGTCGGGTCACAGAGCATCGGGTGCAGAAAGAGAACAGGAAGGCGTCTTCATTTTTCATGTCTACATACATTATGGACGCAATTTGTTTTTTAACACCATTTCCCTTAATGAGCTGGAGTTGGACTCTAACAGAAGATGAGCCCATACACATTTCTCATGCAAAATTATGGGAAAACAAAGTGGCAAATTTTGTGTATGAAATCTTCAACTGGGTGATGGTGCCCTTGCATGTCACTATTTTTGGTCACCCACTACCCAGGATCTCGGACAGCATAGTAACGAATCTGAGCAGCATAGTAGACTGGTATGTAGAAGAAAAATTTTCATACCTCAGAGTTTTCGAGGCTTCGTTCCCCCCTCATGCATTGCCATTGTTCATTCTCGACAAGTTGGCTTGTCGTGAGGTTGCTAGGAAAACAGTAATTGGTGGTATAAGCAAAGAGCTTAAGGGATACTCAAAGAAGGTATGGCCACCTTTTCCTATTCATTTGAATTCTTATTCTTTATTAGATTTCGGGCATGCCAAAGCTGAGGCAGCAGCCCTGGAAGACCTAAATTTGGTCCTCATTGAATACAAAAAGCACGATCCGCAAAGGGTCGTGGGCAATCATTTGGCCAGTTGTGGGCTCAAGAGATTTGAGCACAAGAATTCACCCTCGGATGACATTTTCCGAGGTGCAAGGTCCTATGTCGAGATTCTAGCTCGGATACAAACTTTGGCACCCAAAGAAAGAGTTGATGTTCTGAAGTTCCAGGAACATCGACGCAGTTGTCTTCCCGCAGTGTTGCGGGGTGAAAGTCTGAGTACTTCAAAGGAGAAACAGAGAGATGTTGAAGGCTCTAAGGATGAGACTCTCGATCAAGAAAAACACCAGGACGAGGGAGAGAAAACTAAGAGTCTGAAAGCAGAGATAAAGACTCCCGACTCGCTGAAGAAGAAGAGTCTGGTTACTACTCCGGGAAAATCAGCGAAGCATATCGGTGAACCTATCACATCAGTTACCCCCTTGCAGTCGACTTAGGGAACTATTGATGCAGGATGGATCTTCAATGAATATTTGAGGCCTATAAAGGTAGAAGAACTCCCTCCGAATGAGTTTTTCTTTGATAAGAAGAGAAAGGTAGTGGTAAAGAGGGAATTCTTTCAGGAAGGAGAGTCAACAACAAAGAAATACAAAGTCATAACTGATGGGAAGGACAATCATAACGAACAATTCATGACTGAAATAGCAGGGACATTAGGAGCATATGCCTCGGCAAACCAATTCTCAATCGGGCTTTTGAAAAACTAGCTTAAACGAAAAAATTGCCTCATCAAGACCCTTGAAGCCAGACTAGCCACAACAACAAAAACTATCAAAGACCAGGCAAGCATAGGAATAGAGCAGGCCAGGTTGGTCGATAAAAAAGAGATAGATCTCCTCAAGACTAAGCTCGAGCAAGCACAATTGGTGGTCCGAGATGGTTAGATGCAAGCGAGCCAGCAAAGAGATTTGATCCAACAGCTGTAGGCTAGGGTGGAAATCGCCGAAAGCAAAGTGGTAGATATCGGGATGTTTCAGTCCTAGGCGATGGATATTCGGGGCAGAGTCTCTGTGGCTCAACAAAATTTACTCGGCAAGGTAGGGGAGATTCGGGACAATTTCTTGCTAGTTAATCAAGTTTTGGAGAACTTATCTGCTAGAGAAAGAGAAGCTGGAGCAGAACGGGTCGCCTTCCAAGAGGCTGTAATAGCCACAAACAACAGGGGTTCAGGAAGTACTCCCAGGTTCACCATTTCGGAGCAGACCAGAGGAAACATTCTATTAAAAGAATGGGAGCACAACATCGTCGAAGGCAATCAGCAAGCCAAAAAGGTAACGAATTCCTTAGAAGAGGCCTTTAGTTCCATAGATGGCGATCTGCTAGGCATTGATAGCGGAGGTAACGCTGAGGTGTTGATGCAAATAAATATGGCAAAAATCTCGCTTGATCTAAAGGAAAAAGAGGAAAGAGATTCGACCGAGATTTCCCAAGTGACTATGGCAGACATAGTCCAAATAGACAAATGCATGATTAGACCAAGCATGCAATTATGTGCTATCGACATCATAGATGGATAGATGGAAGACAGGCTGTCGCAGTTAGCCTGAGAATGTTACTTTTTTTAAGCCAGCTGTCAAGCAGAACTGTCGAGGTTGATATCTCAACTGGTTGAAAGATGTGTCACCTATACCGAGCACGCGCGAGGACAAATGTTTGGCACCAAGTGAAGACAGAGAAGAAGAAATGGAGCGATTGCTCTCCTCCCTATCATAACCGAAATTTTGTGACGATTGAGATTCTATCTTATTTGTAAAACTGTATAAATATACCACAGAAAGAAAAGGAAAAGGTTGGACCTTTTTGTGTCGATTATAACAGAGTTTTTACATTTTGAGAGTTAATACAAAGCAAATATGAAGATTCTCAATTCTGTCACGACTGTGTTATGAGTTTGTTTCCTTGTGTCTCATATTTCATTTCATTTCATATTCATAACTGATGAATGCTTCGTTATAATTTAGTACGACCACTACTATAACGAATGAATTATGGTTTTCTGTAATTGTTTACTATTTTTCCTCTATACCAGCTATCAATAGGTGTAAGACCAATCTACACTTTCAGAATTCTATACATATTTTATGCTACATCGGGTTATTTCCTTACATTTTTCCTCTCCTTTTTATACGTGAGATTCTCCCTTGATAGGAGCCTTACATCATAGACAGCTAAATGTTTTCTCCCACCTCATACCTTTTATTAAGATATAACTCAGTTACGAGAAAGAGCCTTTGATTTTCACCCGGTTTTATTTCCGAAATCATAAATTCTCTTTTATACGACCAAATTGAGACAACACTTAATCTCTCTTTGAAGTTTTTCTTAGTTTATTGTTCCTCCATGACTGTCCTTGAACCAACACAGCCCAATATCGAACCCGGATTGACAAATCAAACGCACATTGCCTTAAACTTTTTCGACACTATTCTTAAAAGAGATACTACCCGAGTTGAACTCAAATGTTCATGGGCTGCGATTGAACAGGATATAACCATCCAGGAACAATTGGAAGTTAGACAATGTCAACGTAGAAATATTCCTTAGTTTCTTTTGCTGAAGGTTGACGTTTCCCTCTCCTCCACCCTTTACACACTTACGGATTCCTAGACACTGTACTTCTAAGACTTAAGTACAGACTCTGGAACAACATATTTTTGGCGTCGTTGTCGAGGACCGAAGTTACAAAATCTTTTTCCCTGGGAAAACGACATTTGTTTTTGTTGAAAGTGTTACCCTTTGATAGTGAACAAAGAGTACACACCTTTTTAAGTCTTTCCAATTTTTCACTTGGCGACTCCACAAATAATAAACTGGCATCCAGTCGAAGGAATACCAGACAAAACCCAGATGGTAAGCAGATTACACCCGTTACCGATCCCGAGAAGATTCTAAAGGCGAGAGGCTCTCTTAAGCCAACCGCTGCAGTTTAAAAAATTAAAACCCCACAATTGAAGACTAAGAGTTCTTCTGAACCCTCAACTTCACGCAGTCCTCTCTTTGATACTAAAGTTTTAACGCCAAACTGCTCTGAAGTTAGGAGTGAGATTCATCTGACAATCCCCTTAGTACACAAAGGAAAGGGCCCTCTTGAAAGTTCGTCAGCAGTTGACATACCATCCTTCCTTCAATTAAATTTCCCGACCTCACCAAATTCTGAAGAGTGTGTTACACATTCAGTTTACACACCGGTCGGTTCTCCTGATTTTGTCTCTTGCAAGTCCGAGGAACCGAGTCCTCACGTTCCTTATCTTTCCTCGTCGGATTTTCCTCTTCGCAAAGAAAATACAGATTCCCTTTTAATTTTCCAAAACCCCCTTTATAACTTTCCACAAATAACAATGGCAGCCATCGGAGGAGGAGGTGGAGGGTTTATAGGAGGAGGTGGAGGGTTTATCGGAGGAGGAGGGGGAGGAGCCCCTCTAGGAGGAGCTAGAGGCCAAGGGCCTGCCCCTCTAGGAGGAGATGGAGGCCAAGGGCATGCCCCTCCTCCCAGAGTGTTTGCAAAAGTTGCATCCAGATATGCTCCCTTGGTATTGCCCATCCCTCTACACGACCTTCCCGAAAATTACATAAAAAATTTACCAAAATTCACCGGGGAAGGGGATCTGATCGCGGCCGAAAACATTAATTTATTTGACCAATTCATAGATATCCTAGGTATCGAACATGAGGACGTATATTCGAGACTTCTTGTCCAAACCTTCGAAGGCCAGGTCCGAAATTGGTTTTAGAGCCTACCTGCAGCATCTATCTTGTCTTATGACACTTTGGAAGATGCTTTCCTCAGACAATGGGGTGAGAGAAAAGACCATCTATATTATTTAACCGAATTTGGGTCTTTAAGAAAAAATAATTCAGAAACAGTCATGGAATTTATTCAAAGATTTAACAAACTGTATAACAAAATCCCAGCCGAGGTTAAACCGTCCCAACCCGCAGCCAATGTAACTTTCGTAGGGGATTTTGAACCGGATTTTGCACTCCTTTTGCGGGAAAGAAGGGGAGCCACCCTAAACCGAATGCAGGATGATGCTGTAGAAATTGAGTCTAATACGATGGCTTCTATTAAGCTTAAAGCTAAAATAGAAACTGGAAACCGAGAGACCAAATGCTTTAGAGAACAAGCAGGTCCATCAGGGGCTAATAGATCCGCAGATGACAGGGTAGTCGATATGGCCAAAGTAATTAAAGAATTGTCTAATAAAATATCCAGAATGGAGCTCAAACAGGCCAAAGTTGATTCTTTCCCCAAAAAGGATTTCAAGAGGAATCCTAACCCCCCGAACCAGCAAAGACAAATAAAAAATGAAGATCAAAAAATACAAGCTCCCTTAAAGAACGAAAATTTCATAGTAGCGAACGATTTTCAAGACTTCGAAGATTCGGATAATGATGTCACGAACTTCAGTGATGACTGCACACAACCATATCTGACTCGAGAAGATTATGAAAAATCTCTAAACACTCAACAACCATCGAATAAGGATGAAGAAAGTGATCATGCTAACCCTTGTGAATCTCAACAAGAAACTGGGATGATAATGGCTGAGATCCTACCCAAGTATAACTTAAGATCTAAGAATAAGCCCACCTCAACTACTCAACCCAAGAAAATCCTCCAAAGAGGTCAACCTTATGAGCCTACTCCGGAAGAGACCTTATTACCCAACAACAAAATGAAAGTGTTAAGCACACAAGGGTCCGAAGCGGAAAAATTTGAGACCCAAGCACAAGGAACCGAAACAGTAAATAAAGTTATGCCTTCAACCAAGACTGTGAGTAATAAAGCGGTCCAGACGAATAAGTCGGAAAAGAAGGATTCAGAAGTCTTAACCAAATAATCAGACAAGGTGAGCGGAGCTTTTAGTTTTGAAAACGAGATAAATAAAATCAAGATACCAATCCCTTTGGTAGAATTAGAAAAAAACCCCGTTTATCGGAAGCAAATTACCAAAGCGATGGGTGTCTCTGAGCTAGAAAGTCAGTCTGATGTTTTGAACTTGGAAGATGACAAACCTAACATCACTTTTGGTCCCCATTTTGAAGGGGCCAAAGACACCATTGCTCCCTTTTATATCACTTTAAATGTGTATGATCAATTGCTAAATAATTGCATCTTAGACTCCAGAGCCTCCCATAACGTTATGCCTAAGATTATTATGGACAAGTTAGGTCTCCAGATCACCAGAACTTATGGAGATCTTTACTCTTTTGTCTCAAGAAGGGTTAAGTGCATGGGGATGATAAAATATTTGGTAGTTACCCTGGCGCAGGTCCCGGTTAAGAGTATCTTGATGGATGTGGTTATTGCAGATATTCCCCCTAAGTATGGCTTACTGTTGTCTAGGTCATGGGTAGCCAAGTTGGGGGGCTCTCTTCAATTGGATATGACGTTCACCACAATTCTTGTGTTTGGTGGTCAATTTACTTGGTTGTACAGAGAAACGAGATTAGCATATACAGTGAGCGGCCCTCAAAACCCAAACAATTTCCCTATTTACATTACGAACCAGGATCTGGGAAATTGTATCTTGTCTTTTGATGATGGTTTAGATGGTTGTCTAGAAGAAAATGATATAGAGCAGGAAGAGTCAAGTTACATGACAGAGGACCTGTGTAACACCGATGTCTGGAAAATGTATTTCGACGGTGCCTCATCTTGTGAAGGGGCTGGTGCAGGAGGGATTTTAGTGGCTCCCAAAGGAAAGTCCGTGGTTCCTTTTTCCTACAGACTGCAGTGGGATATAGATTACACTAATAATGTATGTGAATATGAAGCGTTGGTCTTAGGATTAGAGGCTGCCAAGAAGCTAAAGATAAACAACTTAGAGGTATACAGAGATGCAGAGTTAATAGTCAAACAAGTAAATCGACAATACCAATCCAAGCATCCCAGATTAAGATCATACAGGAATTATGCCTGGGATCTCATGGAAAACTTTTTCTCGTCCATAAATGTCCACTTTATCCCGCACGCAGAGAATCTACATGCTGATGCATTGGCTAAAGCAGCTTCAACCTTCTCTCCTCCCACAACTTTCAAACTGAAGTATCACATAGAAATCAGACACAAACCATCTATACCAGACAATATCCAGCATTGGCAGGTCTTTGAGGATGACGAACAAATCAAGAAATTTCTTGAAGCAGTGGGTGAATTCTCTGAAACTCACTCAGAACAAGAAAATAAAAATGACCTGATATGGATCATGCAAGAAGGGGAAGATCCCAAAGCCTTCTGATAAAAAGTTGCGGATCATCGTATGCTGGTCCTTAAAAACAACCAGATTCCGAAAGGATTGATTCCTTTAGAAAGACTTTTTGATCAGAACAACGTACCTGTAAAATCCACTCTACAACCCCAACCAGAAGAAGCGGAGGACTATGATATAGGAACTGAAGCAGAATCTAGGATAGTAAAAATATCCAAGTTCCTTCCCCCCAAAATAAAAAGTAAGTATAAATACCTACTCAAACAGTATAAGGACGTTTTCGCCTGGTCTTATGATGAGTTAAGAACATATGACACTTCCGTAATTGATCACAAGATACCTTTGAAGCCTGGGGTCAAACCATTTAGGCAAAAGCTTAGACAGATTAACCCCATTTTGTTACCTGTGATCAAAAAAGAAGTTAATAAGCTTTTAGACGTGAAAATAATCGTACCTCTGAGATATTCAGACTGGGTAGCAAACCTGGTCCCGGTCAGGAAAAAGAGTGGGGAAATCAGACTGTGTGTGGATTTTCGAAACTTAAATAAGTCGTCTCTCAAGGACAACTATCCATTGCACAAAATGGACCATGTATTAGAAAAGGTAGTTGGAGCAAACTGAATGTCTATGATCGACGGTTTCTCTGGTTATAATCAAATCGCCATGAATGAGCAAGGCAGAGAAAAAACTACTTTCACCACACCATGGGGTACGTTCGTGTATGAAAAAATGCCTTTTGGTTTGATGAATGTAGGGGCCACTTTCCAGTGCACTATGGACATCGCTTTCATAGGAGAAAGGGATAAGTTCGTAGTCATTTACCTCGATGATTCGATGGTTTTCTCTAAAACCGACGAAGAACACTTGATGCATCTCAAACAGACTTTTGAAAAATGCCACAGGTTTGGTCTATCCTTAAACCCAAAGAAACCACATTTCTCCATGCGGTAAGGCAAGCTTTTGGGTCATATCATATCTAGGGATGGAATCAGGATTGATCCTAAGAGGATTGAAGCAATAGATACTATAAATATTCCTAGAAATGTAAAAGAGATTCAATCTTTCTTAGGAAGAATAAAATTTTTACGAAGGTTTATCCCGAATTTCACTGAGATTGTAAAATTGATCACAGGTATGTTGAAGAAGGACAGTGAAGTAAAATGGACAACCGAGGCCAAAGCATCATTCGCACATATTAAGAAAGTCATAAGCGAGGCACCTGTGTTAGCAAGCCCTGACTATCTAAGAGATTTTCTTATCTTCTCATTTGCCTCCGAACACACTATCGCCGCGGTGCTCCTACAAAAGAATGAAGAAGGATTCGAACAACCAATCGCCTTTTTCAGCAAGAGCCTTAGAGACGTAGAACTGAAGTATGATATAATATTAAAACAGGCGTACGCCATGGTAAAAGCATTGAAGGCATTCAGAACGTATGTACTACACTCAAAGATAATTGCGTATGTGCCTACCAGTTCTGTGAAAGATATATTGGTACAGCCAGACAACGATGGAAAAAGAGGGCGATGGCTCGCCAAAATCCAATAATTTGATCTGGAAGTCAAACCGACCAAATTGATAAAAGGGCAAGGCCTGGCCAAACTCTTAGCTGAGTCGAATTTCAGAGCCCTAGATATCAATTGCCTGCAGGAAGGTGACGAAGACATGAACCTAAACGAGCTGAATGAGGAAACAGATCCAAACAAGATCGAAGAGAAGTTCATATCGTCAGGCTGGTACAGAGACATGGTGTCATACCTGCTAACTCTAAAATGCCCAAATGAGCTATCACCATCTAAAGCCAGGACTTTAAGACTCCATGCAGTTAAATATTGCATCGCCAAAAGTCAGCTATATTGGAAAGATCCACTCGGTTTCTTGCTAGTCTGTTTAGTCGAATCGGAAACTCAGCGGGTTATAGATTAATTTCATGAGGGAATATGTGGGGGGAATCACGCTTGGAGAGCTAAAAATTACAAGATTCTGAGGTCTGGATACTACTGGCCAAAACTTTTCTCGGACGTTAATGCCAAAGTGCGTGCCTGCAACCCTTGTCAACTATTTGCAGGTAAACAGAAGCTCTCGGCACTGCCTTTAGTTCCAGTCAAATCTGAAGCCCCGTTTCAGCAATGGGGTCTAGACTTCATAGGCGAGATTAATTCCCATTCAAGTGCTCAACACAAGTGGATCCTAACTG
Organism: Picea glauca; assembly: GCA_000966675.3. NCBI lineage: Eukaryota > Viridiplantae > Streptophyta > Pinopsida > Pinales > Pinaceae > Picea > Picea glauca. The sequence continues at coordinate 269,759 of JZKD02S1684395.1, forward strand.
CAACCGATTATTTTACTAAATGGGTGGAAGCCATCCCAACCAAAAGGGCAACAGACTCGGTGGTAATCAATTTCTTAGAAGACAACATTTTGTCAAGATTTGGTTGCCCCCGAAAGATAGTTACTGACAATGCCCAAGCTTTTAAATATATGGCTATGATCAGTTTCTGTCAGAAGTATAACATCATTCTCGGCCATTCCACAACATATTACCCCCAGGGAAACGGATTGGCCAAATCATCTAACAAGAGCCTGGTAAATATAATCAAGAAAGTATTAGATGAAAATAAAAGGTCTTGGCATGTGCACTTAAAATACGCATTGTGGGCGAATCGCATAAGCACAAAAAGGTCAATCGGCATTTCACCTTTTTAGATGGTATATGGGACCAATGTTGTGCTACCTATAAACCTAGTGCTCCCGGTGATGAAGTTATGGCAAGATCAAAATGAAGAACCCAATCATGTCACCAGAAGGATAAATCAACTGATCGAGGTTCAACGGCATAGAGTCGAAGTAGATGAAAAGATGCAGAAGTACCAAGATAACATGAAGGCATTATTCGACCACAAAGCAAAGAATAGAGATTTCCTCCCAGTTGATTTAGTGTTAAGGTGGGATGCAAGAAAGGAAGAAGCAGCAAAACATGGTAAATTTGACCACCTCTGGTATGGGCCATTCAGGGTCTCGGCTTTGGAAGGAAAAAATTCTTTCCTACTAGAAAATATAGACGGAGAAGTCCTCAACGCCCCTATCAATGGGCGGTATCTGAAGCATTATATGACGTAACAGTCGCTAGATTCAAAAAAATAAAAAAATAAATAAAATAAAATAAAAT
>JZKD02S1684395.1:270645-284225 GCA_000966675.3 Picea glauca
GAGAAGTAAACTGAAAGTCGGTGTCAGAAATAAATTGGCTTAAACAGGTGATACCTAAGAAATTTCATATTGTGCAAAGAAATTGAAATAAAAAGGTAAAAATGAGATTTCTCAAAAGACATGTTCTAAAGGACTATTAAAGAAAACCGAGGTAACCTCACTCAAACAGCAACATCCGCTAAACTGATAAATAACAGAGTTGTTTCTTGGTTTAATAATCTTTGAAAAATTAAGACAAATTAAATGATTCACCCAATTTAAAAGCAGTCAGTCAAAGTAAAGCATCTCCGAAAATATCTACAAGAGTCAGTTTTGAATCTTTGACCTCTGTATTTTCAGTCAGTAAGTCACTACCTGGCATCCTTTTATCTTCGGGTTTACCTTTTAAAAAAAGAATCACCATCTTTATGTTTCATATATGAAGGGGTAAGAGTTTTTTTTCGTTTCAACCTCGTGAGCTTCAAAGAAGATTGTGGAAAGAAAGCGGGTCTTCACAACTACTCGATCCCCTTCTAAGTGAAGGAACGTTTAGAGTGATCCTAACTTTCCTAGGTTTTTCAACACCATCAAAGGATTGAAGCTTGCTCAAATAGAATGCCCTAAGAAAGTTATTTTCCTTTTTTTCCCTAAGAACGAAGGTGTTGTGAAGACCAAGGGAAGGTTGGTACCAAGTAATCAAAGTAAGTTGGCAGACCTATAATGCAAAATATTACACAGATATCAGCCCTGATACAAACTTATTACCCCCATCTCCGCGCTCTAAAAAGCAAATTACAAGACAAGTGGTGAAAGGAAATTCAGAAATGATTGCCCCCACCTAGTCCAAGAGACGATGAAAGGAAATTCAAAAATGATTGCCCTCTTCTCAGCATTTAAATGCATAAATATATTCCAAAGTGGTGAAAGGAAATTCAGTTAAAGGGGCCAGATAACTTCACCGGGGACCTGAACAGGCTCGCTGGCAGTGAAGCAATATCTGAGATATCTGTAAGGCTGTTATACATGAATATCACTCTACTATGATAACCAATGCTTTTTAAAACCTGATCCACATCCCAAATTCAAACGGGACTTCCCAATTAAAAACATATAATCTTATTCTTTTGATGCAAGCTGATAGCCGCAAGATCTGTTGGGTCTCCTAGAACTGTTTCGATTGTCTTAAAGCAGACCTGAAATTAGTAGCGGGAAAGGGAAAGTCATGAAAGGGACTGCAGCTAAGTTTAAAAAGAGTATTTGAGTTTGAAAAAGCTTTTCAAGGTAAAGAACGAAGTCTCTTTCCCCCTTCGATACCCTATTCTCAGGAACCTTTTCACCTGATTAAAGCTATTGACTCCATTTACCCAATATTGGCACGTGGTCTACTATTCTTCTCGCCTTACAAGAAAACGGGATCCCTAGTTGGAGCCTATGTTGGAGCCGCCTTTGTTTTTCTAGCCCGTCACAAATTTCATTTTTTAATGCTCAAAATCGAAAGATGGTTGTCGTATTTTCCCTCTGTGGTTTCAAGATCTCTGAAGCTTTATCACGCGAGCAGTGATGATTATTGTACTCTCAAGATGAGTCAAACATTTCATAAAAATGTTTCCTCTTTTTTTCTACCTCGGGATCTCGTAGGTCGGATACTATAAGTCATGTAGTTCACACGTCCTGAGCTACGAAATGGTGAAATCGCTTTAATTTTTCACCCAGGGCAGTAACGAGAGTAAAGTTTTCCCTAAACCGTGATTAAACGTCATTGGGTTTTCGCACCTCGGCGTTCACCAAATCCAAAAATTTATTATCATAGCCCCAATGGCCGAGAACACGAGGTCCTTATTTTAGTAACCCATGTCAAGGTTAAAAGTAAAGCTAAACCATGGTAAAGGTTATGTCGGCAATTTGCCACTCGGCGTTTTCTTTTTTAAAAGTTACACCATCTCAGCCCCGACTCGTGAAGTCACGATAAGGATATAAACGTAATTAATTAATCACTAAATCCAAGTTTATCTTCCCTTTTTATTAAGTCATATTATCACGATCTTGCGGTTTCGCAGCTCGGCATGCAAACCTCCCGGAAATTTATCTTCGAAGCTCTGAGTCGCGATATGGAGAATATAATAATTACGAAATTATTTGAGCCCCTAATCACGATTACATTTGTATTAACCAAAATCAATCATCGCAGTCTCGAGTGTTAGAGGTTCAAAGTGTTAAAGTAAAATCCCCGATATAATGAGTACCGAAATATTAATTAACGTTGGTAAAACGGGATTAATTAAGCTAAATCAATACATATCCCATGTTTCGATGCTTGCACGATTTACAAGGTAGCCTTATTCTTTCCATACGCCAACTGACATTTTAAACCGCCAAAATTTATGACATTAATGAGGAAATAGGGTAAATCGATGAATAAAGAGCAGATTTTTATGGCTAAATTTATTTCTAAACACGATCTGTTCTAAAAGGTACCGAGTTTTCGAATATATATAAGAGTTGTTATGAATTTTAACAAATTCATTTTCTACATTACGCAAAGCATATTATCTCGGAGCAAGCCGACTTCTGTATGCATACGTATTTCTATCGCAGAAGAGCTAAAACACAATCTCCAGCCATGGCTCCGCAAAAAGCATCCAAAGCCAGTGTTGAGGTTTCGGGACAAGGCTCAGACAATGTCACTAATACTTCACCTCGAAGTATCGACTCGATCCCGAATTGGTCGTTCATTTCAGATGTTCTGCAGGCCGAATTGGTGGATTATTCCGATGACTCCAGCGACAACGAAAAAGATGATATAACCACCAAGTACAAGATAGTCATCCAATCTGGAATGCACAAAGTAGCAGCCAGGCCACGATTGCTTCCATATTATGACATGGTCTGATGGGCATTAGACCATGTGGACATACCGACCAAAACCATCATGAATGAGCAGAAAGTCACCATCGGGACTTTCAGGCCGAAACATCTGCAAGCCATGTATAAGCTGCCCACAACATCCAACTACACATATGGCGTCGAATTCTTGGACGAGTTCAAGCAGAATGAATGCATACAGTATGATAAAACCATGTCTAGTTTAATACAAGATTGGGTTTCGAACACCACGAAGTTCAGAGCTGATAGCCATGGCATATATTCAATCGCTTCTTTAGAACCGCAGTACAAGTATGTAGCCATGATGACATGCAGGTTATACGGGAAAGAGGACACCTCACATTTTTTTCTTTCGTGGGTGCCTCTAATGTTTCGGGTCACCGAAGGCAGTTCCTTCAAATGGGAAAAAATGTTGTCAAATAGCTTGACCAGTCAGGTCACAGAGTATCGGGTGCAGAAAGAGAACAGGAAGGCGTCTTCATTTTTCATGTCTACATACATTATGGACGCAGTTTGTTTTTTAACACCATTTCCCTTAATGAGCTGGAGTTGGACTCCAGCAGAAGACGAGCCCATACACATTTATCATGCAAAATTATGGGAAAACAAAGTGGCAAATTTTGTGTATGAAATCTTCAACTGGGTGATGGTGCCCTTGCATGTCACTATTTTCGGTCACCCGCCACCCAGGATCTCAGACAGCATAGTAACGAATCTGAGCAGCTTAGTAGACTGGTATGTAGAAGCAGAATTTTCATACCTCAGAGTTTTTGAGGCTTCAGTCCCCCCACATGCATTGCCATTGTTCATTCCTGACAATTTGGCTTGTCGTGAGGTTGCTAGGCAAACAATAATTGGTGGTATAAGCAAAGAGCTTAAGGGATACTCAAAAAAGGTATGGCCACCTTTTCCTGTTCATTTGAATTCTTATGCTTTATTAGATTTCGGGCATGCCAAAGCTGAGGCAGTAGCCCTGGAAGACCTAAATTTGTTCCTCATTGAATACAAAAAGCACGATCCGCAAAGGGTCGTGGGCAATCATTTGGCCAGTTGTGGGCTCAAGAGATTTGAGCACGAGAATTCACCCTCAGATGACATTTTCCAAGGCGCAAGGTCCTATGCTGAGATTCTAGCTCGGATACAAACTTTTGTACCCAAAGAAAGAGTCAATGTTATGAAGTTCCAGGAACATCGACACAGTTGTCTTCCCGCAGTGTTGCGAGGTGAAAGTCCGAGTATGTCGGAGGCGAAACAAAAGAGATGTTGAAGGCTCTAAGGATGCGACTCCCGATCAAGAAAACCACCAGGACGAGGGAGAGCAAACTAAGAGTCTGAAAGCAAAGATAAAGACTCCCGACCCACCAAAGAAGGAGAGTCTGGTTACTACTCCGGGAAAATCAGCGAAGCAGATCGGTGAACCTATCACATCAGTTACCCCCTTGTAGTCGACTCAGGGAACTATTGATGCAGGATGGATCTTCAATGAAGATTTGAGGCCTATAAGGGTAGAAGAACTCCCTCCGAATGAGTTTTTCTTCAATAAGAAGAGAAAGGCAGTGGTAAAGAGGGAATTCTATTAGGAAGGAGAGTCAACAGAAAAGAAATACAAAGTCATAATTGATGGGAAGGATAAGAAGAACAAACAATTCACGACTGAAATAGCAGGGACATTAGGAGCATATGCCTCGTCAAACCAATTCTCAGTCGGGCTTTTGAAAAACCAGCTTAAACAGAAAAATCGCCTCATCAAGACCCTTGAAGCCAAACTAGCCACAACAACAAAAATTTCCAAAGACCAGGCGAGCGTAGGAATAGAGCAGGCCAGGTTGGCCGATAAAAATGAGATAGAGCTACTCAAGACTAAGCTCAAGAAAGCATAGCTAGTGGTCCGATATGGTCAGATGCAAGCGAGCCAACAAAGAGATTTGTTCCAACAGCTACAGGCTAGGGTGGAAATCGCTGAAAGCAAAGTGGTAGATATCGGGATGTTTTAGTCCTAGGCGATGGAGATTCGGGGTAAAGTCTCTGCGGCTCAACGAAATTTACTCGGCAAGGTAGGGGAGATCCGGGACAATTTCTTGCTGGTTAATCAAGTTTTGGAGAACTTATCTGCCAGAGAAAGGGAAGCTGGAGCAACATGGGTTTCCTTCCAAGAGGCTGTAATATCCACAAACAACAGGGGTTCGAGAAGTACTCCCAAGTTCACCATTTCAAAGCAGACCAGAGGAAACATTCTATTAAAAGAAGGGGAGAACAACATCGCCAAAGGCAAGCAGCAAGCCAAAAAGGTAACGAATTCCTTAGAAGAGGCATTTATTTCTATAGATGGCGATCTACTAGGCATTGATAACGGAGGTAACGTCGAGGCATTGATGCAAATAAATATGGCAAAAATCTCGCTTGATCTAAAGGAAAAAGAGGAAAGAGATTTAGCCGAGATTTCCCAAGTGACTATGGCAGACATAGTCCAAATAGACAAATGCATGATTAGACCAAGCACGCAATTATGTGCTATCGAAATCATAGACGGATAGATGGAAGACATGATGTTGCAGTTAGCCCGAGAATGTTACTTTTTTTAAGTCAGTTGTCAAGCAGAACCGTCGAGGCTGATATCTCAGCTGGTTGAAAGATGTGTCGCCTGTACCGAGCACGCGTGAGGACAAATGTCTGGCACCAAGTGAAGACAGAGAAGAAGAAATGGAGCGATTGCTCTCCTCCCTATCATAACCGAAATTTTGTGACAATTGAGATTCTATCTTATTTGTAAAACTGTATGAATATACCACAGAAAGAAAAGAAAAAGGCTGGACCTTTTTGTGTCGATTATAACAGAGTTTTTACATTTTGAGAGTTAATACAAAGAAAATATGAAGATTCTCAATTCCGTCACGACTATGTTATGAGTTTGTTTCCTTGTATCTCATATTTCATTTCATTTCATATTCATAACTGATGAATGCTTCGTTATAATTTAGTACGACCACTACTATAGCGAATGAATTTTGGTTTTTTGTAATTGTTTATTGTTTTTCCTCTGTACCAGCTATCAACAGGTGTAAGACCAGTCAACACTTTCATAATTCTATACATATTTTATGCTACATCGGGTTATTTCCTTACAGTTTTCCTGTCCTATTTATACATGAGATTCTCCCTTGATATGAGCCTTACATCATAGACAACTAAATGTTTTTCTCCCACCTCATACCTTTTATTAATATATAAGTCAGTTACGGGAAAGAGCCTTTGATTTACACCCTGTTTTATTTCCGAAATCATAAATTCTCTTTTATACGACCAAATTGAGACATCACTTAATCTCTCTCTGAATTTTTTCTTAGTTTATTGTTCCTCCATGACTGTCCCTGAACCAACACAGCCCAATATCGAACCCGGATTGACAAATCAAACACACATTTCCTTAAACCTTTTCGACACTATTCTTAAAACAGCTACTACCCGGGTTGAACTTGAACATTCATGGGCTGCGATTGAACAGGATATAACCATCAGTAATAGTTGGAAGCTAGACAACGTCAACGTAGAAATATTCCTTAGTTTCCTTTGCCGAAGGTTGACGTTTCCCTCTCCTCCACCCTTTACACACTTTCGTATGCCTAGACACTGTAATTCTAAGCCTTAAGTACAGACTCTGGAACAACATAGTGAATGTACTTAGTCAGTTCATGAGTCAGTCGAGACAGACTCATTGGATAGCAGCAAAGAATGTATTGAGATATCTACGAGGCACAGTTGGATATGGCCTGAGATATGCCTCCAGTGTAGACATGATTTTGCAGGGATACGCTGAGATTGGGCAGGGAACGCAGTGGACCGGAAGAGCACATCTGGTTGTTGTTTTACCTTGGGGTATGCCATGGTTTCCTGGTGCAACAGGAAACAAATCTATGTGGCTTTGAGTACCATAGAAGCAGAGTATATAGCATTGAGTGTGGCAGTCTGCGAAGCAGTGTGGCTTCACAAGCTCTTGACAGATTTATTTGATCATGAGATGGATTCTACCATTATTCATTATGATAACCAAAGTTGTGTGAAGCTCTCTGAAAAACTTGTGTTTCACAATAAATAGAAACACATTGAGATAAAATATCATTATATCATAGACATGGTGCAAAGGAAAGTAGTACACATGCAGTACCTTCCTACACATGAGAAGATTGTAGATATCTTCACTAAACCACTTATCGGGATGAAGTTCAATTACTTCCATGAGATACTTCGTGAGACATCCTCCAGGATACGTTCTCCTTTATGATTGAATTGAGTCGACCTGAGAGGAAGCCCAGTGTTGGGCATACCCATGTGATATGGAATCATTCTCCTCTATGTGAGAGTTGAGTCATCCCCCAGTGGTTGGGACATCGTTCTCCTATGGAGAGTTGAGTCGTCCCCTAGTGGTTGGGTGTGTCCATGTGATGGGTGTATCATCCTCCTCTGTGTGAGAATTGAGATGATGTGGTACTCCAGATGATTATGTTGAGTATGACATCCTTGTGGCTGAGCACAGGTGGGAGTGTCCCTAGTGGCTGAGCACTAGTGGACGTGTGGATCCCTTGCTATATTGTCGGCCCCACCATATGGTACAGGTCGGCCCCACCATATGTGATGTAAAGGGTACAGGTCGGCCCCACCATATGTGAAAGACAATTAATGTTTATTGTTATAATTAATTATTTTCTGAGTTATTAAGGTCATCCTTGTTGTGCCAATAAACACAACTTTTACTGTGTCTAGTCTTGTATAAATAAAGGTGATTTCCCCATTGAGGAAACACACAAGTCACTTGACATTTCAGAATTTCAGTGAGTACACTTTAATGGTTGAAGTGCGCACCTCTCTTAGGCGCAATTTTCAAGGTAGTAGAGCACCCTCTTGTGTGCATTAGGGTTTTATGGTTGGGGGATCTTCTCTTGAGAATATAGCAAATGATTGTTGGGTTTTCTTCCCTTAATTAGAAGGGTTTCCTAGGATGTTTCTTGTGTTCTTGTGCATGGTACTTCTTCTTGTGATCTTGGTTATTGCAACACTTGTAAATTGTGTAGTTGCATTTGTTTATGGTTTAAATAAATGCTAAAATGAAATAAACCTCATACTTGAGCCCATCATAGTGAAAATTCAACACTTGTTAGATTTTTTTTTTGTGTGTGTGAAGCAGGGTTGGGATTCACCTATTTGTGGAGTCTTAAAATTGCATCTATGACTATTAAATATCCTCTCTGATTGTGTTTTATCCCACATTGGTTCTGAGGGATGGTCTATGATAGCATATAAATCTCAACATGTTGTGATCCTTATGACAATGGGGGAAACCACAAGGGAGTGGTGTCTCCTACTAACATAATGTTTAATTAGTCGCAAGGTGAGTATGTTTGTTTGCTTATCCTTCCCCTCCTCCTCCTTTGTGGGACATGATGTGTGGGTGCATGTTTGTGAAATCAATTAGATACACCTATCTTGTGGCATCTTGCAATTGCTTCTATGACTATAAAATCCCCACTCTTGTCCATTATCCCACATAAGTCCCAACATACCATGGTCCCTATGCCAATGGGGGTAGCCACATGGGAGTGGTGCCTTCTACTAACATAATTATTGGTTTCTTACAGGGTGGGTATGCTTCCTTGCTTGGCCTTCTCATCATTCTCTATGGGATGTATTGTGTGGGTGCATGTGTATGAAACAACACTTAGATACATCTATTTTGTGGTATCTTGGAATTGCCTATGTGACTATAAAATCACCTCTCCTCCTTCTATGTTACCCCACATTTTTTGAGAGGGTTGGTTTGCAACAACATATTAGTCCCAAAATACCATTATCCTTATGCCAATGGGGTTAGCCACAAGGGAGTGATTTTCAAGGCAAATTGGGTCAATTGTTGGGACTAATTGAGCTAATTTGGGATAATTAGGCAATTGGATAATAAGATAACAATTTCCTATGCAAGGCCTATGTTATGGTCTAGGGTACCATGCATGGCACAAGGGCATTATAGTTAATTGATATATCCTTAGAAATGTCTTTTTGACCCCATAAACGTTGAATGTGGTTGGCCATAGACCATATTTAACTATAGTTTACATTATAATCCATATTCTTTTCTGCATATTTGGTAGTGCCTTTAGGCCAATACTTGTCATGTTGTATCAATTTTTTTTGTAGGTTTAAAATTTTTACAACATAATAAATAACAAGATATAATAAAATTAACTCATGCCAAAGGATATGCATATAAACAAGTGATGCATGGAAGCGTAGTCCCTGCCAGGTTGGAATGGGAATAAATTCGATCGAGTACAAACACATGGCTAACAAGTTGAAATACATGTGGTTTCCATGCACAACACAGTATTCCCGAATTAGTTTTTCCTGAAATATATCAAAAATTATTAACATTTAAAAGGTTGTTGGACACAAAAAAATATAGCATTGCCGAATTAGTTTTCTTTACATACGTTCATGGAGAGAAACACAAAAAAAATAGTAGTAACGCATGTTACATAGGTTCGTGGAAAAAAACACAAAGAAATTAGCATCCCCCAACGAGGGCTCCTAGACAGAAAAGAAATTGAAATTTATCAAATTATAGGTTCCTGGAAAGCATAAATTATACATACAAAATATGTACTTTTATAAAGTAAGGGGATGAGATTTTATAGAGCATGCACTGAGCCCTCATTTCATACTTATAGCCATTTTTTGGATCGTGGGTTCTCGGGCTGGTGGGGTCAAAATTGGGCCTTTGTTGTTCCGTGCCCTACAAATAGCATCGAGAGTTCCGCGATATACAAATTGACAAACAGGCGTGTGGACTATAGAAATTTATCAAAAATTAATAGCGTTTGTTACATATTTCTAGAAATTACATCAATATTTAAACGCATACATTTAAAAACATACAATAGAATAGTAATAACGAAATAGTTTTCTTAAAAACAAACACTTTTCTTGGACACAAAAAATTTAGCATTCCCGAATTAGTTTTCTTTACATACGTTTTACATACGTTCATGGAGAGAAACACAAAAAAATAGTAGTAACGTCTATTACATAGGTTCGTGGAAAAAAAACACAAAGAAATTAGTATTCCCGAATTAGTTATCTTTAAAACAAGGGCTTCTCGACACAAAAGAAATTGAAATTTATCAAATTTTATAAAGTAGACATTTAGTTTTATACATACGAAATATGTACTTTTATAAAGTATGGGGATGAGAATTTATAGAGCATGCACGGAGCCCTCATTCCATACTTAGCCAGTTTTTGGATCGTGGGTTCTCGGGCTAGCAGGCTCAAAATTGGGCCTCTGTTTTTCCGTGCCCTACAAATAGCACCAAGAGCTCCGCAATATACAAATTGACAAGATGACTTTCGGACTATAGAAATTTATCAAAATTTAATAATGTCTGTTACATATCTCTAGAAATTACATCAACATTGAAAAGAAAACAATAGAATAGTAATAACGTCTATTACATAGGTTCGTGGAGAAAAACACAAAAAAAATAGCATTCCTGAATTAGCTTGCTTTAAAACAAAGGCTTCTGGACACAAGGAAACTCGAAATTTATCAAAGCGTAGGTTCCTGGAGACCCAAAAAGTTAGCATACAATAGAATAGTAACAACATCATGCAAGACAAAAAATTTAGCATACAATAGGACACAAAAAATGTAGCAATCCTGAATTAGTTTTATTTGGAACAAACAACAAAGGTTCCTGGACACCCAAGATTTAGTATACAATAAAGGCATTGCCGAAACAATTTTCTTTGAAATTTATCAAAAAATAATAATGTGTGTTACATCTTTCTAGAAATTTAAATGTGTTTGTCATATAGACTGGGATTGGGGCTCCCGCGGACCATAAAAATAAATAAGTACAAGAATTAGGAATGTCGAAAGAATAAGTGCGTGATAGTAGAGAGGGAGACCTGAAAAGAAGAAATTGGAAGTTAAGAGTCTTTGGTTACAGTTTTCTATTTAAATAGGTCATAACTGGATTGATAAAGAAAAGAAGATGACATTATAGACTTAAACTGGATTGATAAAGAAAACAATATTCCAGTATAGACTTACTATGAATCCGATGCATTTTTTGTGTTGTCGTCGATGGTCAGTGGAGTCCTGTCGACTGTCTATTGCCCTTTGTGGATGAGGTTTTCCATTCTCTATTGGAACCATTCTTCGATGTAGATTTTCATGGGGGGCATGTTGATTTCATCCTAGATTTCTATGTCGTAAAGGTCGTTTTCTAATTTCCATAGATCCATTGAAATACTATGCAGACTCTGTTCAATTTCTTCATTGTGTGCTGCATAGTCCAGTACCCGGCACTCGTGCTCATCTAGATGATTTTCAACTATGCCGTAAAACTTTTCGAAAGACAACCCCTTTAAAATACCAACTTGTTCATGGAAGGCTTCTTTGGTCATTGACAAGGATTTGAGAATTAAGTTTGGGTCTTGAACCTCATTGGTACTTCTGGCTAAGTCTATTTGGATTAGGCTTGTGAATAAATATTTCTCTTCTGATATGGCTTGTTTACATGATTTGACAATGAGCTCCAGGTTGTTAACTTTCTTTTTCCAGCATGCTTTTACTTTTTTGGTTCACTTTGGGGAGGGGAGTTTCTCTTGTCTTCTTTTCAGTTCCGATGTGTTGACAGCATAGTTGGCAAAATGGGTTAGTACCTCTTCACAGAAATGCTGATCATTTTTTAAATTCACCTCCAAATGTTCCAGGAAATCATTTTCCTTATTTTCGAAGGAAACTAAATTTTGCAATTTTCAAAGTTATTTGTCAGATAAATTTTGCGACGTTCCCCATGCTTCAGTAACTAGCTACATTATTTTGTTGATGTTATTCTCTATAAGGGCTCTAGAGCATGCAAGGAGGGTAGAGGATACTTTCATCTTGGATGCAGTGGTAGCAGGCATGATTTTTTCTAAAGGACTGGAAAATTCCGGGGTTGCAATGAAAGCCTGCTCAAATTCGTTGAGGCGGTCTTTCAGTCTGGCATTTTTTGTCTCAATTCCTCCAATGGAATCATGAATAATTTCACCGGTTACTTGGTGAAATGAGGAGATTTGGGACGGCCGCATTTTCCTAAAGTTAATCTCTGTGCGAGATTTGCCTTTCCTATTTGTTACATCTCTCTTTTCAATGACCATGCTTCTAGATTGGTTGTCAAAAACAGCGCTCTGGAATACGAAGGATTCATCTTCGTCAAAAATTTTGGTCTCAACTATTTCCACTGCAAACGACCCAATTTTCTGCATGTGGTCAGTTTCAATTTCAAGTTACACCTTCTCACTTTCAATTTTGGGTTCCTTCGCCTGCCCCGAATTGTTTTTTCTCTTCTTCATCAGTGGAATTTTGTGAGAACTATCAATTTTTATGCGAGGAGGGTTCTTATCTCCTCCTCCGTTCGAAGATTTTTGGATTGCTTTATTACTGGGGTGGATCGTCGAAGCGATGCTCCATGATTTCATGCTCTTGGGAGTGCTGGCGGGGGACTGGATACTCTTCTCACCGGATACTTTTCCTTGTTGTCTGTACAATTCAGTCGCGCTTTGCAATGTCTCTACATCGCAATTGACACAAGCAGGATTGTTGTCATCATTGTCCCTGTCTTCGGTCAGGTGTCTATGGATGAAAGAGTTGTTGAATCCAACTACCAGTAAATATTCTCAAAAAATCCCATTAGGGTCGAACCCTTTTAGCCTTTCAGCATACATTAGGTTCAATTTTTTGAAATGGCCAGCAAACTCATCAATCTTGTTGATGTTTCTACAGATGAAGTCTCCGACTTTCCAGAGCAGAGGAATGATCTATTTTTTTTTCTTGTCATGGAAAAAATGCAACCAGTGGTTGTATTGCCTTGTTATTTCTGCAACAAACATCTTGTCCATGATGTGGCATGGAAGGAAAGAAGGATTTTCCTTAGAGCCAAAGACCATGAGGACACTGTAATTTTTCTTTTGTTCAAGTGTGCCCTTCCTGTTCAAAAACTTGGTTTCCTGGCCAGACATCCGCGGAGCATCCTTACCTAACAATAAATCTTTGAAAACTGAGACAAAGCCATTAAAAACTTCATAAAAACAATGGGAGGCCTTGTGTCTCCACAGGGCCTTGTACCATAATGTTACTGGGTCGAATCCACAGTTTATTTTATTGGAAAGAGAAAGCTTTGGAAACAGACAGCAATGCACTATTGTGAAAATCAAGTAGGATGACATGTAAAATTTATTCTATTCTTTGAATCATGACAACTAGGAACAGATCTCAATGGAAATTAGCTTCCCCCAATCGAAAATGTATTGTTCCTTGACTATGAAATACAAAATATAAATAATTATATGGGAAATGTTTGTCATGCATGTCTATCACGTTATTCTTGTAAACAGCCAAGCAATTTCCCAGAATGGATTTCTAAAGGAACTTACCTACAACCTTGTCATATCTTCAGGATCTATTGTTGGGTCTTCGAGGAAGTCGGCTAATATGTCCAACCCGTTATCATGTTTTTCTAGAAACTGCTTGCAATCTTGTCCTCTGAACGTCAATGTTGGCTCGGGAAATTTTAACATCTCGCGGAAGACCTGAGGTGACAAAGAAACAGGAGAATGGTCGCGCAGTGGAATAATTCTTTGGCCTGGAATATATTTTTCAGCGCACCAAGAGACCACCTCCT
>JZKD02S1684395.1:291020-324304 GCA_000966675.3 Picea glauca
CATTGCTTATTTACTCTGCAGTTATTGGATAATAATGCTTCATTGATATAACACTTGGATTATATGGTTAAATTGCTCTATTACTAATTCACCCCCCCTCTCAGTAATCCAACAGGTTCTTATCTCCTCCTTCGTTCGAATATTTTTGGGTTTCTTTATTACTGGGGTGGGTTGTCGAAGCGATGCTCCATGATGTCGTGCTCTTGGGAGTGCTGGCGGGGGACTAGGTACTCTTCTCACCAGATACTTTTCCTTGTTGTCTATACAATTCAGTCGTGCTTTGCAATGTCTATGCGTCGCAATCGGCACAAGCATGATTGTTTTCATCACTGTCCCTGTCTTCGGTCAGGTGTTTATGGATAAAAGAGTTGTTAAAGCCAACTGCCAGTAAATGTTCTCGAAAAATCCCATTAGGGTCGAACCCTTTTATCCTTTCAGCATACTTTAGGTTCAATTTCTTGAAATGACCAACAAACTCGTCAATCTTGTTGATGTTTCTGCAGACGAAGTCTCCGACTCTCCAGAGTAGAGGAATGAACTATTTTTTTTTCTTGTCATGGAAAAAATGCAACCAGTGGTTGTATTGCCTTGTTATTTCTGCAACAAACATCTTGTCCATGATGTGGCATGGAAGGAAAGAAGGATTTTCCTTAGAGCCAAAGACCATGAGGACACTGTGATTTTTCTTTTGTTCAAGTGTTCCCTTCCTGTTCAAAAACTTGGTTGCCTGGCCAGACATCTACGGAGCATCCTTGTCTAACAATAAATCTTTGAAAATTGAGACAAAGCCATTAAAAACTTCATAAAAACAATGGGAGGCCTTGTGCCTCCATAGGGCCTTGTACTAGAATGTTACTGGGTTGAATCCACAGTTTATTTTATTGGAAAGAGAAAGCTTTGGAAACGGATAGCAATGCACTATTGTGAAAATCAAGTAGGATGACATATAAAATTTATTTGATTCTTTGAATCGTGACAACTGGGAACAGATCTCAATGGAAATTAGCTTCCCCCAATCAAAAATGTATTGTTCCTTGACTATGAAATACAAAATATAAATAATGATATGGGAAATGCTTGTCGTGCATGCCTGTCACATTATTCTTGTAAACAGCCAAGCAATTTCCCATAATGGATTTCTAAAGGAACTTACCTGCAACCTTGTCATATCTTCAGGAACTGTTGTCGAGTCTTTGAGGAAGTCGGCTAATATGTCCAACCCGTTATCATGTTTTTATATAAACTGCTTTTAGTCTTGTCCTCTGAACGTCAATGTTGGCTCGGGCAATTTTAACATCTCGAGGAAGACCTGAGGTGATAAAGAAACAAGAAAATGGTCGCGCAATGGAATAATTCTTTGTCCTGGAATATATTTTCAATGCACCAATAGACCACCTCCTTACAGTCAAAAACCTCAGGGACGCAACCTGCATGAGCCATTCAGAGGTCCAAATCACTTCGTTCTTGGTGGAATGGGATGAATAGTAAAAGTATGCTCTGGACCACTGGAAGTTCTAGTCCTGATGTCCAAAGATATTTACTGTATCTCCACAAAATTGTTGTCGACCTGGTGCCATAAGTCTACAAGAATGTTTGTTTTCTCTAGACGATGAATGAAATGAAAAGTTGGAAGGCATAGTATAACCCTGCGCAAATCTTGGTCCAATGGTTGTGAATGGGAGATGTCCTCGAGACTTCCGTTCATTAATGACAATTTCAACGGTAGTTGCGTGATGAATTGTTAACATTAAACACTAGTAATTTCATACATAGAAATGCGAACATGGCGGACACAGCAATGAGAGATACAAAAAAATTAGCATACAATAGGACACAAAAAATTTCTAGTTCCTTCGCTTGCCCTGAATTGTTTTTTCTCTTCTTCGTCGGTGGAATTTTGTGAGAACTATCAATTTTTATGCGAGGAGGGTTCTTATCTCCTCATCTGTTCGAAGATTTATGGATTGTTTTATTAATGGGGTGGGTCATCGAAGCGATGCTCCATGATGTCATGCTCTTGGGAGTGCTGGCAGGGGACTAGGTACTCTTCTCACCGGATACTTTTCCATGTTGTTTGTACAATTCAGTCACGCTTTGCAATGTCTCTACGTCGCAATAGGCACAAGCAGGATTGTTGTCATCACTGTCCCTGTCTTTGGTCAGGTGTCTATGGATAAAAGAGTTGTTGAAGCCAACTGCCAGTAAATGTTATCGAAAAATCCCATTAGGGTCGAACCCTTTTATCCTTTCAGCATACATTAGGTTCAATTTCTTGAAATGACCAACAAACTCGTCAATCTTGTTGATGTTTCTGCAGACGAAGTCTCCGACTTTCCAGAGCAAAGGAATGAACTGTTTTTTTTTTTCTTGTCATGGAAAAAATGCAACCAGTGGTTGTATTTCCTTATTATTCCTGCAACAAACATATTGTCCATGATGTGGCATGGAAGGAAAGAAGGATTTTCCATAGAGCCAAAGACCATGAGGACACTGTGATTTTTCTTTTGTTCAAGTGTGCCCTTCCTATTCAAAAACTTGGTTGTCTGGCTAGACATCTACGGAGCATCCTTGCCTAACAATAAATCTTTGAAAACTGAGACAAAGCCATTAAAAACTTCATAAAAACAATGGGAGGCCTTATGCCTCCATAGGGCCTTCTACCAGAATGTTACTGGGTCAAATACACAGTTTATTTTATTGGAAAGAGAAAGCTTTGGAAACAGACAACAATGCACTATTGTGAAAATCAAGTAGGATGACATATAAAATTTATTCGATTATTTGAATCATGACAACTGGGAATAGATCTCAATGGAAATTAGCTTCCCCCAATCGAAAATGTATTGTTCCTTGACAATGAAATACAAAATATAAATAATTATATGGGAAATGCTTGTCGTGCATGCCTATCACGTTATTCTTGTAAACAGCCAAGCAATTTCCCAGAATGGATTTCTAAAGGAACTTACTTGCAACCTTGTCATATATTCAGGAACTGTTGTCGGGTCTTCGAGGAAGTCAACTAATATGTCCAACCCGTTATCATGTTTTTCTAGAAACTGCTTGCAGTCTTGTCCTCTGAACGTCAATGTTGGCTCGGGCAATTTTAACATCTCGTGGAAGACCTGAGGTGATAAAGAAACATGAGAATGGTCACGCAGTGGAATAATTATTTGGCCTAGAATATATTTTTCGGAGCACCAAGAGACCACCTCCTTATAGTCAAAAACCTCAGGGACGCAACCTACATGAGCCATTCCAGAGGTCCAAATCACTTCGTTCTGGGTGGAATGGGATGCATAGTAAAAGTATGCACTAGACCACTGGAAGTTCTAGTCCTGATGTCCAAAGATATTTACTGTATCTCCAAAAAACTGTTGTCGACCTGGTGCCATAAATCTATAAGAACATTTTTTTGCTCCAGATGATGAATGAAATGAAAAGTTGGAAGACATAGTATAACGTTGTGCAAATATTGGTCCAATGGTTGTGAATGGGAGATGTCCTCGAGACTTTTGTTCATTAATGACAATTTCGACGGCAGTTGCATAATGATTTATTAACATTAAACACTAGTAATTGCATACATAGAAATGAAAACATGGTGGATATGGCAATGAGATACTTTGAAACATTTGTGAGTCGTGGTAGAGTGAAGCTTGCGAGTTCGATGAGTCTGCGGTGGAATTGTATATCTTGGAAGTTTTGAGTGCACGATGTATAGCACGTAACAAGAAGCAATAGAGTTAGAAAGTGCCAACTCAGCAACCACAACCATAAAATTGGCTAAGTATGAAAGGAACAGTGGTCAGTCGGGCTCGTCATCTAAGGATATAGATGGAGATGAAGATATGTCAGCCCGCCAAGGCTGGAACCCACAATCATAGAAAAGAGACTAAGTATATAACTAGAAGGCGATAATACATGGGAGGAAGAAAAGGGGAAAAGGACTAAGGAATCTGTGGTTGAATTGTAAATCATGGAAATTTGAGTGCAATATTTATATCACGGAACAAGAAGCAGCGGAGTTTGAAAGCACCAACCCGACAACCGCGGCCATAAAATTGGCTAAGTTTGGAAAGGAACAGTGGTTGGTCAGATTCGTCATGTGAGAATATAGATGGAGATGAAGATATTTTAGCCCACCAATGTTGGAACCCGCGATCATAGAAAAGTGACTAGGTATATAACCACAAAGTGATAATACATGGGAAGAAGAAAAGGGAAAAAGGACTGAGGAGTCTGCGGTGGAATTGTAAATCATGGAAATTTTGACTACAATATGTATATCACAAAACAAGAAGCAGCAGAGTTCGAATGTGTCAACCCAAAATAGTGACTAAGAATTGGAGATTTCGTGAACCCGTCAACGGTCAAATTGTATCATTCAGAACATTTTAATGCATAATATTTAACACAGAAGAGGGAACGATGTTGGAACCCGGTAGCCAATTTGTATACTGAAGACGGTCGGATACAAACTGTTTTGTATCAGTGTGTGAAGTTGTCACTAGTAAGATTCAATAGTAAGAGCATAACCAATGTATATTGTGAAGGATAAGAAGTTAGTGGGGACGGAAGGCATCAATAGATACTTTGAAACATTTGTAAACCATGGTAGAGTGAAGCTTGCGATTTCGAGGAGTCTGTCATGGAATTGTAGATCATGAAAGTTTTGAGTGCAAGATGTACTTCATGGAACAAGAAGAGGCAAAGTTCGAAACTGCCAACCCGGCAACTGCGGCCATAAAATTGGCTAAGTATGGAAAGAAACAACGGTCGATCGGATTCATCATGTGATTATATAGATGTAGATAAACATATGTCAACTCGCCAATGCTAGAACCCGTGATCATAGAAAGGGGATAAGTATATAACCACAAAGCGATAATACATGGGAAGAAGAAAAGGGGAAAAGGACCAAGGAGTCTGTAGTGGAATTGTAAATCACAAAAAATTTAAGTGCAATATGTATATCATGGAACAAGAAGCAGCAAAGTTCGAATGCGCCAACCCGAAATAGTGACTAAGAATTGGACATTTCGTGAACCCGTCAACAAGAGGATCCAAAATAGGGTCAGAAGGTCTCCCCAGAAGACGTGAGGCCCTGACGGTCAAATTGTATCATTCGGGACATGTGAATGCATAATCTATAACATGGAAGAGGGGACGATGTTGGAACCCGGTAGTCAATTTCTGTATTGCAGAGGGTTGGATGCGAACTGTTTCATATCAATGCGTGCAGTTGTCACTAGTAAGAATCACTAGTAAGAGCATAACCAATGTATATTAGGAAGGACAAGAAGTTATTGGGGATGAAAGACAGTGACAGATACTTTGAAACATCTGTGAACTGTGGTAGAGTGAAGCTTGCATGTCTGAGGAGTCCACAGTGGAATTGTAGATCATGGAAGTTTTGAGTGTAAGATGTACATCACGGAACAAGAAGAAGCAGAGTTGGAAACTGCCAACCCGACAACCGTGGCCATAAAATTGGCTAAGTATGGAAAGCAACAGCGGTCGATCGGATTCGTCGTGTGATTATATAGATGGAGATAAGATATGTGAGCCTGCCAACACTGGAACCTGCGACCATAGAAAGGTGACTAAGTATATAACCAGAAATCCATAATGCACGGGAATAAGAAAAGGGAAGAAGGAATAAGGAGTCCGCGATGGAATTGTAGATCACAGAACTTTTGAGTACAAGATGTGAATCCGGTAGTCAATTTGTATATTACGGAGGGCCAGATGCCAACTATTTTGTACCATTGTGTTCAGTTGTCACTAGTAAGAGCACAACCAATCTATATTAGGAACAAGAGAAAGTTATTGGGGATACTTTGAAACATTTTTGAACCGTGGTAGAACGAATCTTGGTGCCAACCCGAAACAGTATCCAAGAGTTGGACATTTCGTGAACCCGACAAAGGGAGGATCCAAAACAGGATGACAAGGTCTCTGCAAAATATGGGAGGCCCTGACGTTCAAATTGTATCGCTCTGAACATTTGAATGCATAATCTGTAACACGGAAGAGCAGACGATGTAGGAATCTAGTAGTCAATTTGTATATTGTGGAGGGTGGGATGCCAATTGTTTCATACCTCTCTGTCCAGTTGTCACTAAGAGCTAATTTAATATTGAAAATAATGTTTTTAGATACTGTTAGATAGTTGATAGGGATTACCATCTGTAAATAATGGGAATCTTTGCCCCGCCAACCCTGGAGTCTGTATGTCAATTTGTATATCATGGAACTGCGAACGTTGTTTGGAGGACACAAAACAATAGAAGTGCAATGTTAAGTCATCTAGCCCACCGGTTTGCTTGTCAACTTGTATATTGCAGAATTTGGGGTGCTATTTGTAGGGCACGGAACAATGGAGGCCCAATTTTCAGCCCGCCTGCCTGACTGAGAACCCGCGATCCAAAAAGTGCCTAGGTATAGAATGCGCAATCTGTACATGCTCTATAGAATATCATGTCCATAATTTATAGTCCCATAATACACAGGAAGAAAAAAAGGGAAAAAGGATGAAGGAGTCCATAGTGGAATTGTAGATCACAGAAATTTTGTGTGGAAGATGTATATCACGGAACAGCAAGCAACAGAGTTCGAAAGCGCCAACCCGGCAACCGTAGGCATAAAATTCACTAAGTATGAAAAGGAACAGTGGGCAGTCCAATTCTCCATGAGAGGATATAGATGGAGATGAAGATATCTCAACACACCAACATTGGAACCCATTATCATAGAAAGGAAACTAAGGATATAACTAAAAAGCGATAATGCACGGGAACAAGACAAGGGAAAAAGGACTAAGTATCTTGCAGAAGAACATCTAGTGTTTGATTGGTAAAGAAAATCCTTTCAAACCCGTGTTGAGTTCTCACCGGTTAAGGCATAAATTGCAGATCACAGAAGTATCTTTCATACCATTGTGTCCAGTTGTCACTAGTAAGAGCATAGTTGATGTATATTAGGAAGGACGCAAAGTTATTGGGGATGGAAGGCAGCGACAGATACTTTGAACGAAGTTAATGTATACGAGGAACCTACAGTGGAATTGTAGATCATGGATGTTTTGATTGCAAGATGTATATAACGGAACGATAAACAATCGTGTTCATAAGCGTCGACCCCGCAACAGCGGCCATAAAATTGGCTAACTATGGAAAGGAACAAAGGTAGGCTGGATCTGTCATGTGAGGATATAGATGGAGATGAAGACATGTCAGCTCGCCAACTCTGGAACTAGATACCATAGAAAGGTGACTAAGTATATATCCAGAAAGCGATAACGGGTGGGAAGAAGAAAAGGACAGTTTGTATGCGCCAACCCGGCAACTGCGGACATAAAATTGACTAGGTATGGAAAGGAACAGCAGTCGGTCGGATTAGTCATGTGAAGTTACATATGGAGATGAATATATGTCAACCCGCGAACCCTGCAATTGCCCATCATAGAAAGATGACTAAGTATAAAACCAGAAAGCCATAATGGATGGGAAAAGGAAAAGGGGAAAAGGGATAAGTATCTGACAGTCGAAAAACATTTTTTTCCGTTTATTAATGGCAATGTTTTCGAACCCCTGGTGGGTTCTCATTAGTAAAAGCATAAACTACATATCATTGAAGTTGTTTGGTTGCAAGATTGTTATGGGATAAATCGGTAGGTGTGAACACTAACTGATCTCCCTAGATCCACCTAGATCTAGAACAAAACACACCAGAACATGACGCTTTCCATAAGTTTTAGATATTTAATTTACTAAATAAAGAGGGATAGGTGACATACCATTTAAACATCACTTCCTCTCACCATGGCCATCCTAGCTCCATTCCAATGCTCATACAATGATGAACCTACAAAAGAACGCAACCAACAAAAGTGATAGTAATAGCATAAACTCAATATAAACCTATGTATGTGATCAAAGAATCATACAATAAAACACAACAAGCTTTATAGGAAAGAATCATATTATTGTATCATATTAAATGTGAAAGAGAGATTACAACCATGGCCTTGATGTCGTAAGGTCCCTTCCAACTATCCTTCATTCCCCACACACTTCCACTACAAGAATTCTAAGAGCATAGATCTGATAATATTCACAATCTATCTTGACAAAATGGCTCATCTAGACAAGCTAACAATCTCCAAAGCTCAATCCAATCCAAGCTCCAAAATCAAAAGATAACTTTCTTCATGAGAGCTCATCTCCTTTTATAATTTGAAGAGTATAAGGTGAGGAGGTTAGAATGGTCCCACTAAATCATGAAAGCGAGTAAGATCCAAACCATTCGGATGCCATCTCACCATGGAAGTTTCTCCTTCTAGAAGCATCGAGAAGATGCTCGTTTCTCCCATGTATGAGCATTTTCGCACCCTACCTATATAACAACTTGCGAACACTTCGCGACCTAGCTATGGTGCAACCTGCGAAAATCAGGCATTTTCGCACCCTGTCTATATAGCAACATGCGAAAATCCTTTTTAATAGGGTTTTTACAAAGGAGAATGCAACTTTTTTTCACAGGAAAAGTTCTTCTCCCTTCTTTCTTCAGAAACTCAAGCCACTAACCCCTCTGAAGGAAACAGATAGGTTTACATCATTAACGATCATACGGATGATGAAAATAATGTGTAACAAAAATGTATATGATGGAACAGGGGACATAGGTGCTAGGTACCGTGAACCCAGGCCCTGGTGGCCAGATAACGCAACAAGAAACATGAATTTGCATTGTGGTTTCAACGAGATAAACTCCTTATCATCTATTCATCTTGTATTCCTTGCAATGACATGAGAAAATACTGACTCTCCATAAACATTAATATCTAAATTAAATTCAATGTAATCAAAATTTAGTGTGATTTAAGTAATTAAGATAGCTTCAGTCGTTCCTTTATCAATGCCAAGCTTTTCGAACGCCTAGTGAGTTATCAATAGTTGAAGCATAAATTGTAGATCACATAAGCTCTTTGGCTACAAGATGTATATGACGGAATAGGGAACATAGTTGTTTAATACCACAAACCCAAACATAATTGCCTAAGCTTTGTCGAAGATGAAGTTTTTGTATTTATTCCAAGAGTACTGATATTAGTATATATGCATGGATATTATCAAATAGAAGAAGACGCAATATATGAAAGATACTGAACAAGAACATTGCATAAACACTTGAGTTGCCTTCTTGTAACTCATTAATTCATTCTATTTACGGGACCCAAAGAATGGAAGCAGGACGGGTCCTCCAAAATAAAATTAAAACAAATACCAGATATTGGAAAATACTATTAAAAAATAAACTAGAATTATTCTATATTCAAATAAGATGGGTTACAAAATACAGGTAAGACTATTTGCCACAATGATTGTGATTTCACCTGCCGCCAACCAATAAAAAATATGTACATTGATGAAGCTTGTTGACAGTTTTCTTGACGTGCAAACCCTTTATTCGTAAAAAAACGAGTTGAATATCAATTTCGGGTCTTGTACTTAATTGGTGCTGCCAACTACATCTATCCCAGTTTTTTGAATAGCTTGTCTCTTCCAGATATGGCCTTCTTGCAATGGTTGGTTATTCAACATTCCATTATTTGTCAAGTATTAATTTCCCTCTGTCGTCGAAAACTTGGGGTTTAAGGTGCTTTCCTTGCAATGTTCCTGACCATTGACATCTGAGACAACTTAGAAATGTGATTCAGGATGATTTCAAAGTGGAGGGAGTCATTTTATGTCACAATAGCTATGGGACGGGAAAAAAATTCAAGTATGTTGTGACTGCTATTCTCCCTGTATTCGATCATTTGTTTGGTTGAAAAGCCTACCTGAAGATTTGTATGTTGAAATTCTTTGCTTTATTACAGTAAATTGGAAGAAATGCCCAACCCAGCTGCAAAATGTTAATCTGTTGAGATACATCACTTCTTCGGGCACCACAGGTCTGGCAAGTGTATCAAATGTTGTAGAACGCATCAGCACAGGTCTGGAAAGTGTATCAAATGTTGCAGATCGCATCAGAATATATCTTTCCTCATAGCGGTGGCAGATATGGCAGCCCATAGAAAGGTCTGGAATATTCGAAGGTGACACCAAATATGTGGAGTCTGTAACTACATCCAAAGGAAACCGAACAAAATTTGACAAAGAACATGGCTTTCTATCAATTCGGTTACCACACCCACAAGTAGCTCAACAAACTTTGAAATAGAAACTTTTGTAGTGATAATATGTCGTTTTATCCACCCATACAGCTTATGTTACTCGCCTATGGTTACATTCGCAAATGGAGTAATATTTCACATCATTTACGAACATCACAGGCCATTTTGCAAGCCACGGTAAGTGCGCCGCTCCCGAGGAAGACAAATTCTTCCGGTATCTGCAAAATTCGATACACTTGCCAAATCTGTGTTGTTGGAAGAAACTATATACTTCAACGAAGAACTATTTTGCACATGACCTGAAAATCCATTACAACTCCCAGCAAGAAAACAAAGAACTTCAACAAACAAATCTCCAGGCAGCTTTTTCAACCAACCAAAGCATCAAACACAGGGAGAACACCAACTAGAAGATACTTATTCTTTTTTTTTCCTCCTCTCTAAGTTTTTGTTGGATAACAAATTCTTTTGTTTTACTCAAATCTCACGTCACATAAAACCAGTCTCTCTTCTTTCATCTGGGCCTCAATCGCATCTCTAAGTTGTCTTACATGTCCATGACCAGGAACATTAGAACGAAGGCACCCTAAATCACAACTCTTTGATGATAGAGAGAAATGGCAATAAGTATTTAAAAGAAACGTTGGATGATCTTCTGTAGATTTTGTGTTTTTTCATTTTAATGATAGTTGTTCTCGATATTTTCTCTTATTAATGCCAATCTTTTCGAATATGTACGTTGAATAGTGACTAATAGCACGTATTAACATTCCCATATTCGAGCATTTTCTCAAACCTAACATCTAAGATATGCACAATATTAAAGAGGGACATGAAATCAAGGCCTTTGTGGGTGACACGTTCGTGGAATATGCTAAAGCCTTTAAGAAAACTAAAAGAGCGAAAAAAATAAAAAATAAAAAAAGGATTTTTTTTTTTTTTTCAAATTCAAAATGCAAGCAAAAGAAATTACCATATCCCATAATATTCATTTGTCTATTCATTTTAATGGGAGATGTCCTCGATCTTTCTGCTTATTAAAGCCAATATTTTTGAACCTGTCTAGTTGGTTGTGACTTTTGAAAGCATAATTAATGTCTATTGGGAACGGCAGAAGGTAGTGGGAGATGGTTTTAAATTTTCTAAACCCGGAAAGGCTTCAACCCGCCAAACTTTGAAAACATGACTAAGTATGGAAAGCTAGGTAGACTAGACAAAATCATTGCAGGAAGAGGCATGGTTGCAAGTTTGAGGAGTGTCGGGTCAAATTCTAGAGCAAAGAAGTTCTGGGTGCAATATGTATAAATCAAACACGACCTGTCATAGTTTGATAGAACCTATCTGCGAAGCCATGTCCATAAAACTGGATAAGTATGCAACTGAACGATGGTCGGTCGGAATGACCACAGAAAGGCGAGAAACTATAGAGTCAGAAATGCAGTTTACAAGAGGAAAATAAAAGGGAGAGAACAACTATATCGCTCACACAGCAAAACCTACTCTCATAACTATGAAACCATAGCAACACATAATCCATGGAAAAAGCTTCGCCAACTATGAAATATAGTTTGAGGCCAACAAACTCTGGTTCAACGCATAAGAGATGCAATTTACATCGACTGCAATTTTTTTGTATGTTATTTTATCTTAATAGTATTCTATGCAGACTCCAGTGAAAAAGAATGTAAGAAGAGATCCAACTGCGGATGCACCATCCCAACATTGCAAACCCTAGGCAAACAATAAAAAGCAGCAAATAACAACCCAGTTAAGAAGCACCAAAATGCCCAACTGTAGGCGCAGGGCTCGAACCTTGCAAAGTTGAATCAAACAACAATAAATAGCATACAGCGAAGAAAGAAGAAAGTTGCAACCACTCCACCAGGAATGATGCAGTTCCAGTCACGATTGGAGAACCCCAAACGTGCAAACTCCAACAACACAAATAGACAAGCAAGAACAACAACAACATGCAAATAAGAAATCAGTGGAGATGCAAAAAACAAGCATGAACCAGTGAACCAGCAATGTCGTTGAAGCATATAAATTTAAAAAAAAGAAGAAAAATGTATTGTAAAGAGCCTGTTAAGCAAGCATTGAATGCTACCAAGCCTGTTAGGTAAACATTTAAGTCTATCAGAAATTCTCTGTAAACATTTAAGAAAAAAATTCAATGTGGCAGGTCCCTCACGTATCCCAAAAATACTATTATACTTTTTGTAACAATAGTTTGAACACTAGAGAATGTATTTGAAGGCCAAACTTTGGATATTCCAGCATATAAAACATTGCCATAAATTTACCTAGCATAAAATGCTAAACCAAACATTCGAACTAATGCTAGCATTAATCCACCTTCAACAAATGCATAACAAAATATATGATTCAAAAAGACTGTATACGATCAAATACTTTGGATATGCCAACATATATAACATTGGGAATAGCGAAGTCGACAATAAGACCTCCAATCCCTTGTCCAATGAGAGCATGACAACTATGGTACTTTTTTTATATAAAAAGAGATCTTTTCAGTTCCCTGGTTCCAACAATAGATAATATGGAAATATTTGTGGTCAAAGGACAAACTAATATTAAGTCAATGATTTATCGATCTCTATAGTCCCTCTATGCCTATGTCAGGGACTAATAATAACAAGCCCTCAGATGGGGTGTCACTTTGAAATCTACATTCATGCTCCTTTAGCAACCACCTTCTGGTGACACCTGCGAGTTAAATCAAGGTTGTGGGTTAATGGAGTTCATTTACTCATGCTTGCATCCTCCTTCCAAACTAGACCTATGCAGGATCCAAAGTCTACAACTTTGCATGGGGGTGACATGGTTTATCTACCAGAAAGGTACAAGATATTGATGGGTTCAGTTATGTAATCAGAAGGCCTCATGGGGACTTGGACTTTTGGGCGTGGTTTATACAGGTTGGTCCTCATTTATTCTCTCAATATTTAAGTTGTGTTTTAGAATTCTCCAGTGCGGTTTCACTTGTCGCTCCACAGGTTTGAACCCAGTGGTAAGGTGAAGCAGGCAGGTGGGGTTTTTTATGGTTTTTGTGGGCATCGATAGAGAACCTTACCTTTGTGTAGCTTGGATAATAGTGATTTTCAGAGCTTCTCCTCCTCCATTGAGGCTCATGGTTTGTATATTCATCTTTCTGCCTCTCTGATTGGTATGTCTACTCCGCCTCTTGCAGAACTCTTGGGGTTTCCCGGTTGAATAGGAAGTAATGCTCGATGCCATGGGTCCGTCGAATGTCAACACTCCCAATGGGGAGGATGTTGAAGGTGCACAGGGACTTCATTCTCCACCTCAGGTTCCAAACTCAACATATCATGTCTCTAAGACAGGTCAAAGTTCATTTTTGCAGGTGAATTCGCCCCCTCTAGGAAAAACTTCAACTCATTTTCAATCTCAAGAGGGACAACGCAGATTTGAAATTTCGATTTGAAACTTTTGTGCATCTTGACCAGAATTGTAAAACCAAATGCATACCAAAACTTCACTCATTTCCATTAATTATTCTCACAATATTAACACATTTACATTATTGTTGTTAGATCCAACTTATTCTATATCTAGAGATATTTGTTGAGAGAATCTCTCAACAAACTCAAACTATCTTCAAACTAATTTCTAATAAAAGCATTATTGAAACAATCATTGAAACATTACTTCCAACACCCTCCCTTAATTCTTACATGAAAAAAAACACACATTACAACTACATGACACTCATTACAACACTGATCTTTGTTCGATCATTTCTGTAAAATATGGTCTTCATCAACACTTACACTCACTTTGAATCTCCCAGTTTCGGCTCTTTCTTCTCCACACTTTCGAGGATACCACTTAAGATTCTTACCATCATTGATGTACTTGCAATGACCAACAATATTGGCATACTCGGTTCATCGGGGCTTCCACAAGAAAAGGTGTCAAGCACTGAAACATCCTATGGAGATACTTCCACCTGTCATATATTTTTCTTTCATCTATTCCTCAATGATATGTGAGTACTATGGATACAAAATGTATTCAGAAGTCTATCAAGCAACTTGACCTCTACATAACCTATAACTAATGTTCCTGGCTTCTCACGACGCATCAACTTTATATCATATTGTAAACATAATCAAACTAGTGATCATCATGTGGCAAGGTCGAGGCTTCCACACACACCAGCTTGAGTTATGTTACCATGTTCTATAGTTGGTTCTGGATTATATAATTTTACAAACAAAACAATATAATAAGTTTATATACAACAACTAGTTGTGTAAAAACTCAAATATAACTCAATCACACCACATCATAAATTTGCATATATTATCATGTGCCACCACACTTCGATTGATCCCTTCCTTTGAAATCTCACTGACTTTGTTGCAGTCGATCCTCACTTCCATACTTGAAGCACCAAAATCTTTTTGTTGGGTGAAATAAAGTCGGATAGGGGATGGCCTTCTCATTGATGGCATGTCTTAGAGGCTCAATAATCCATCACATAGCTCTTTTCCCACGAATCAAATATTTGGCACATTCAACGTCCCTAAGTGTCTTTGATAATGGTATTTACGCTCTGAAATATTGCACAACTTGTAGCTTAAACTATTGAATTCCATGACTGAAACTCTTACACTAGAAGCCTCTTATACCCGATTTCTAGGGATAACTATGAGATCATGTCTCGAGGCCCACAGGTCCTAGACATGGAGTACCGAGAGTAGGATCGACCTGACCACGGCCCTAGAGGGCCCATCCTTTTCATTTTTCATCATATTTGTCTTGTCAGCAACAGCAGCATCCATCACCATCGACTTGGTCTTGTATCGGAGAAGGCTCTTGCTCCATGAGGTAATTGGTCCAAGTATCATGGTATGTGTCACTTTTGATCATTATAACCTTTGGATATATGCATCCGACTCCTTTTATCTCTAACGATTGCTTGGATCTTACATTAACCCACTTGACCATGATTGGGGAGATTGACAGGGTGTCCTAGCAAGCCTGTACCCATGGGTTTTGGTTTGCCACCGGGGGGATTCCTAAAGAGCCATTGTCCACTCCCATCATACTACCACCTTTTCATCTTATCTCCCGCTCATTTATCCCATTCCCCTTGTCCAGGCATTGGATTGACCTGTTTGTAGGGTTGCACCTTATCTTGTGGGAAGAAGGGGCTAAAGGCCTAGAAGGTAAAAGAAGCTGGTAAAAGATAAAATCCTAGAAATAAAACCTCGATATGCCTCGCCCAGGGATCCCCGAGAAGGCAATAAAAATCCTCTCAGCAAGAAACAAGAGGAACCCAGAAAATAATAAACAAGACCTAGCTAAGAGGATAGGGGGTCTCATCACGAGCCAGCCTATTAGGTTCATGGGTACCTAACAGTATGACATTGCCATTATCTAGTTACCACGCCAGGGTAGTGACCTTTGGTTGCATGGCCAAGGGAAAGGGGGTCTCATCACGAGCCAGGCTTCTCATCTCTGTGAAAGTACTTGTGGGTAACACTGTCAGCTCTGGTCACCATGCCAAGGAAATGTCCTCCATTTAGACCTTGAATAAAAGGAAAAAGAAGAAGAAAAAGCAAATAAAGAAAGAATAAAGGCCAGAACGGGCTTGGGAAAAATTGCATCCATGACGAGTACAGCTCACCTTCTACAAAGGCACCCACAGATAACATTATGCATCCCTAGCTTTCACTATACCCATTTGTCTGGACATCCACTAGCCACATCACCTCGTTTACATGGCTTGGATGAAACCTTCTTGGGAACTTCCCTTCTCTTGTGGATGCTAGCCCAACAGGATGTCTTGTCCTTTTCTTCGATCTTGTATTGTTGATTTTTGTAATATCTTTGAGCTATTGAACGATATATCAGGGTTTTTATGCTTATGTTTGATAATATTAATGATGAAATGTGATTGACATTTCTATGACTAATGTGATTTTTGTGACTAATGAGCCCATGGAAGGCGTAGTTTTTTATGTGCAAGACCATGCCCGATGGACAGGTACCATTTGGACCGGTACACATGGGGAGATGATTAGTTCGGACCTCCATGGGGCTGAAGAGCCCATCAGATGGTTTTTGAGACCCCGTCAAAGGGGCAGAGACAGGACGATGTTTGACCGAGGTTTTGCACCGGAGAAGAAGAGGACATTTCACCAGAGGCACTTTGGTAGAGCTCGGCCTAGGGGGAATGACCCCTTTTCAGTGGAATGTTGTCCTTGGAAGGCTCAGAGCGTCCCCATCCTTACCATGACATCATCTAGCTTCATGGTCATACTTGGAGATAGACTGGGCAGCAGTGGCACATGTGGCATGTTGGAGAATCCCCTGGGGAGCTAATGTTTTTCTCCTGGATGTCTCATCTACCATAAAAGGGGCTAGTGCCTCCCTTGAAGGGGATTTTACCTTTATTACAGCTCAGTTAGGGTTTTAATTTGACAATTTAATGTAAAAACAATATTCTGGTCTTGTCGGCCATTTTTTATGACCTAAAACTAATTAAGGTCATTGATACGCTATATATTGAGGAGTTTTAGCCTCATTTTGACATAACTCATCACTCACTCTCCTAGGGAGGTCTGATTTTTACGCCCTATTAGGGTTATTGGCTTATTTGAGGAAGGCGCACTTGTTTGAGGAGGAGATTTTTGGCAATTTATGGTTTTTTTCTTGAAGGAAGGTTTACAACTAGGGTTTGCATGCTATTTTCTTGATGATTTGTAAGTATTTTCCTGCAAAATTTATTGATTGAATGATTGTAGTTTAATCTCTTGCATCTATTTATAAATATTGCTGAATCAAAACCCTAGGGGAAAAACACACAAGTAGGTCGTTGTCTCATGTCCCCTGATAGAAAAACCTTTTAGTCATTGAAGAAGAAGAAGAGAGCCTAGCCATTGCTACACTCTTTCTTTCTTCTTCCCTTAAGCTAGTTGTACCTTTAAACTTCAAGAGGAAGAGGACATCCCAGGCCTAGGTTATCTACACATAGGGTCATTTTTCTTTTAGGGTTTGATGAAAGAGCCTTGCCTTTGCAACACTCTCCCTCTTTAAACTCTCTTGTCTTGATTTTACTTGTCTTTGAGCTAGTTTTTTGCCGGGAAGGAGGAGAGAGCACGAGGCCTTGCTTAAGCAACACCGGAGTGAGCCTCTCTCCCCTAGGGTTCTGTCTTTAAGGCCCTATTGTTGCATCACCTTGAAACCTTTCCCTCTTTTCCTTTGAATCTCATCCCCTTCAACTTGTGTGTCCTTCACCTTTTGACTCCATAACCCTTAGGCATTGATCTTTAGCCTCCAACATTGAAGTGAAAGTGATTGAAATAACTCTCAAAACCTTTGCTAAATTGAAACCCTAACTAACTACTAACCCTAAGAAGGCTGACGTCACCCTTGGTTACTTCATCTTGATGCAGCAATATTCTTTTATAGGCAATTGAATGGTGTTTAAAGCATTTTTTGAATAAGGGATTGATTGGATACATTGATTGCTACATCATCTTGATATTTATTGGTGAAGTGATATTATTTTATTGTTGTATTAACAAACATTGACTTTGTCAATATTTATTGTTGCAATTGCTTATACATTAATATGAGATAGTCTATTGAAGTACTAACCCATTGAATCATAGCTTGCATATCTATATTGGTCTGCTTTGTCCCGAGCAGGTGTTCTCCTTTGGGCCTACACTTCATTATTGGTTGTTTAGTCGGACTATCTATTTTGGTGGTGACCTATGAAGGGGGAGCTTTACTTTGACTTTTAAACCTTTGCCTCTCCAAAACTCCAGGTTATAGGGGACGTCTCCCCTGGGCCTAACCTCCCTAAAGAGAAAGAACCTCCCCATCGTGGTGACATTGGGTGGGATAGGTTCCTATTACACCAGTTTGGCATTCTACTTCATATCCATTTGACCTGGCTACAAACTTTGCAATAACATTTTGGCGCCATTGCCGGGGAACACTGAGTCAATTCTCTTCAAATGACAAATCTTTCGGTAAGCCTTGCCTCAGAGACCTTTTCTTACAAGCTTACCTGGCGACTCCACTAGGGTATTTTTCCCCTTTTCTTTGATAGTTTCAAGCAAATTATCTTGCGAATCCACTGATGATGACCCGTAGTGGGCGACAATACTTGAATCCCTCTATTGTGGCCACTGTCACCTTGATGAGCTCTGCACCCCCGATTAATCCTCACAAATGGTCTCACCCAGAGATTTTCAATTGTTTCGACCTAAGTAACATCCAAGGAGGGTTGCATGACTTACCCAAGGATGCAAGTTCTTGGCTACCACTTTTCTCAGGAAAAGTTGTCACTGGAAACTCACATTGGGCCCAGTTCTGTGATAGTTTTGAATTTCATTTTGCTAGTCAGGAACACCCTAATGTCTTTATGAGACTTTTTGCAAGTTCCCTTGTAGAGGATTCTAAAGTTTGGATTGATAGTTGCCCGAAAGGAATCATAAAAAACCCTGAAGAACTACAAAGGGCCTTTAGAATAAGGTGGTGCAATGGTGAACATTCACAAGATTCTTTTTCCCAATACCTTAGCATTTGCATAGGATCCAGTGAGAGTGTTAGAGAGTTTAGTGATAGGTTCAACCTTCTCCTCAAAAATGTCTGATCAAAGGTAGGCTCAGAACAAGCTATCCTCGATCATTTCTTGTTCTCCTTGGAAGGAGTCTTACAATTCACCCTCAAGGACCGGTCACTTGCAAATTTAGAGGAAGCACAAGACCTAGCCTTTCAGTTTGAGAAAAACCTTGAGTTTGAAGACTACATTCATCATATGGACCTTTCACAAAATGTTGACCTATGGGATCCTGGTAATAATCTTGTCATGGAACCTGAGCCTCCAAGAATCCTCCAAGTCGAACTTGCTCCCACTAGAAGAAAATGGAGCCTTTCCCATGAAAGCGTTACCTCTTCCCAAGAACTTCCTTTGGAAAATGTCCCTCCTGAGAATGAGATTGAAATTGTCCTACCTGAAAACATTGAGCAGAATCCTCCGGAAGATTTCTCTCTTTTTATCCACCAAGTAGGACACCCTTTCTCCAAAAATGGTGAGTTCACACCTTTCTATGTCACTCTCTGAGTCAAAGACTC
Organism: Picea glauca; assembly: GCA_000966675.3. Taxonomy (NCBI): domain Eukaryota; kingdom Viridiplantae; phylum Streptophyta; class Pinopsida; order Pinales; family Pinaceae; genus Picea; species Picea glauca. The sequence continues at coordinate 310,345 of JZKD02S1684395.1, forward strand.
CCTCCTCCACAACTATCTCATGCACCCAAGTGCCACAACCAACATAATGATAGAAGAAGTTATGTATCAATTAGGTCTGAGCCTCTCACAAACAAATACCGGAGGTGACTTTGCAAAAGGAGTCATTAACAACCTCGAGGTGGATTTTGACTCCTGCCCTAGTGCTCCCTTCTTGATAAATGTGGTCGTCGTAGATGTTGTAAATAATTTGGGTATTATTCTTCACAAAGGTCTCATAGAGAACTTAGATGGAAGTATTCATAAACAGTAGTCCAAAGCAACTATCCCTCATCCTGAAGGGGGATTCTTCACCATCTACAATGAACCTCTCGTTGGCTCCCCAGTTGAAACCTCTGATGAGCCAAGTGACCAACTTTTATGTATCAATAGCGACCTTGGTAATTGGTTTATCCAAGAAGGGAAGTTAGATGTGGATTCCATTGAAGAAAATGAAGGAATCTGGACCTTAGAGTTCGATGGATCACACTCAAACTATGGATCGGGCTCTGGAGTAGTCTTAAGAGCTCCTTCCGGTGAAGTCTTTTACCATTCATATAGGTTGGAATTCTAGTGCACCAACAACATTTCTGAATATGAGGCCTTGATTCTAGGTCTCAATTTAGCAATTGACAAAGGTGTTACACTCCTAGAAGTAAAAGGAGACTCAGACCTCATTGTATCGCAAGTTTTGATGATTTTTTCCACTAAAAATGAAAATTTGAAAAGGTATCAAGACATGGCTCAAACCCTTTCAAAATCCTTCAGGATAGTGTCAATTGAGGTCGTTCCTTGAGAAGAAAGCCATGTGGATGATGCTTTGGTTGTCTCTGCTTCTACCTTACAACCGTGTGAGGGATCTCTTCATGACTTATGCAAGATGGAGGTTATTTTTAGGCCTTCGATTCCCGATAATTTGGAACATTGGCAAGTTTTTGAAGATGATGATCAAATTATCATATTCATGGAGAACAACAAAGAGTTCACCGATTCACAAGTTGCTTTCCTAGCCGATTCTATGGACCTGGAAGTCATCAACCTACAAATAAATACCTTTACAAAGGGTTATGTTCCCCTAGAAAACCTTTTTGACAGGCACGATGTTTTTAAAGGAAAAAGGCCCAACAAACAAGCTGAAGAAGCCCTGGAATTCAATATCAGTACAGAAATAGACCCAAGGATGGTCAAAATAGGAAAGGGCACCACTGAGAAAGAAAGGAAGGAAATACTAGCGCTCATCAGAGAATTCATAGATACCTTTGCTTGGAACTATGATGATTTGAAAGCCTATAGGGGGAATGTCATCCAACATGCCATACCCTTGGTAGAAGGGGCCAAACGTTTTTGACAAAAGTTGAGGCATATCAACCCGAAGTTGGCGAGCTAAATATAGAAAGAGCTCCAAAAGATGGTTGATGTTGGTATCATAACCCCTATCAGGTATTCTTCTTGGATTTCAAACTTGGTGGTTGTTCGAAAGAAGACTGGTGACATACGCATGTGTGTCGACTTCCGCAACCTCAACCAATTGTCATTAAAATACAATTATCCCCTCCCAAATATGGAACATTTACTTCAATGGGTTACAGGGGTAGGGATGATGTCTATGCTAGATGGGTTCTTGGGGTACAAACAAGTATTGCTCAAAGAGAAGACCAACTCAAAACTGCATTCACTATGCCTTGGGGAACTTTTATGTACTTAAGGATGTCGTTTGGTATTATGAATGTTGGTGCTACTTTTCAGAGGGAAATGAACTTTGCCTTCAGAGACCTCATACAAAAAATCATAGAAATTTACCAAGATGACCTTACAGTCATGTCCAAAGATAGGAAAGACCTTCTCTCTCATCTCAGGATTGTTTTTGAGCGATGCAGAAAATATGGTATCTCAAATCCAAAGAAGTCTATTTTTGGGATTGATGAAGGAAAGTTGTTAGGACATGTGGCCTCAGAAGGAGGAGTCTCCATTGATCTCGAAAGAGTCCAGTCGATAAGGACGTCCACCCCCCGGCCAACAAAAACTCTTTGCAATCCTTTCTTGGAAAAATCAACTTCATTCATAGATTCGTACCAAACTTTGTCGAGATGATAAAGCCTTTGAGTGCTTTGTTGAAAAAGGATGTTGCTTTCAGATGGGGTGACGAGACCAACAAATCCTTTGAAGATATCAAAAATTCTATCTCCCAAGCTCCCATATTGATTAGCCCTGATTTCTCACGAGACTTCATAATATTCTCGTTCGCATCCCAGGATACTATTGCAGGTGTCCTGATGCAAAAGGATGTTGGTGATTATGAACACCCCGTGGCCTTCATGAGCAAGGTCCTGAGAGACTCCGAGTTAAATTACTCCATCACTGAGAAACAAGCCTATGCCTTGGTCAAATCCCTCAAACACTTTAGGAACTACGTCAGTTACAATAAAATCAAGGCTTATGTCCTGTACCCAGCTGTGAAGGACGTCTTATCACAACAAGATTGCATGGGTACTCGAGGAAAGTGGTTTTCCAAAATCCAGGAGTATGAATTAGAAATAAAACCCACCAAAATAATAAAGGGACAAGGTTTATCCCAAATGCTAACCGTGAGCAACCAAGAGGCCATACAGATGGGTGAGAGTGAGCAAGTAAACATGATGATCAGTGAATTAGAACATGATGAGTGGTATTCTGATATTGTTTACTATCTAAATAACTTGTCTTGCCCTGATCACTTAGTGGACTAAAAAAGAAGGTCTTTGAGATTGAAGGCTATGAAATACTGCTTGACTGAAGATGGACTTGGATGGAGAAATCTTGATGGGATTATACTTATATGTGTGAAAAAAGAAGAGGCAAAAAAGATACTGGAAGAATTACACTCTGGTATTGTGGTGGACATTTTGCAGCTCGTACTACTGCCCACAAGATTTTGAGGGTTGGCTATTATTGGCCAACACTTTTTTTGGACACCCACCAGCACGTCCAATCTTGCCAACCTTGCCAGTACTTCTATGGAAAACCAAAAATCCCAACACAACCCTTGAAACCAATAGTAGTAGAGGCACCCTTTCAGCAGTGGGGTTTGGACTTTGTTGGTGAGTTCAAAGACAATTCAAGTAATGGCTACCGGTGGATCCTAACAGCTACAGACTATTTCACTAGATGGGTCGAATCTATTCCTGTAAAGAAGGCCATCGAAGAAGTAGTCATGAATTTTCTGGAAGACCGAATCATAACTAGGTTTGGTGCCCCTTCCAACATCACTACAGATAATGCCAAAGCTTTCAGCTCTTATGCCCTGGTAGAATTTTGTTTCAAATATGGAATTATCTTATCCCATTCCTCCAACTATTACCCACAAGGAAACGGATTAGCAGAATCAACCAATAAGAACCTCATGAATATTTTGAAGAAGGTTGTTGGGGAGAATAAAAAGTCCTGGGATAGAAAAATAAAATATGTGGTATGGGAAAACCGAATAACAACAAAAACTTCCACAGGAAAAACTCCTTTTGAGCTGGTATATGAACTAGAAGCGAAACTTCCTGTGAACCTCCAAATTCCTATCCTTTGTTTCGCTCAACAATACACTATGGATGCAGAAGCAATCCAAGGAAGGATCAATCAACTAATGGAGCTAGACGAGACAAGGAGGATTTCCTTTGGTCAGATGAAAAGAAATCAAGAAAAGATAAAGAGCACTTTTGACCATAAAGCCAAGGAAAGAAACTTCACCAAAGGAGATCTTGTGTTACTATGGGATAAGAGAAGGGAAAAACCCAGTATGCACAAGAAGTTCGACAGTTTGTGGGGAGGTCCTTATAAAATCATGAGTTGTGCAAGTACGAACTCTTTCAACTTAGAAACCATGGAGGGAGAAGTCCTGAAGCTGCCAATAAACGCTTTACATATCAAGTGTTACTACCCACCAGAAACATGACGTCACAGGTAAGTACAGGTAAGTAGGCATTCTTCGTGTATTATACCATTTGCATTTCATGTTAGTTTGCTTTCACATTTGCATATTGATTGTTTTATTTCAATTTATATATGTATATATATGTGTGTGTGTGTGTGTGTGTGTGTGTGTGTGTGTGTGTGTGTGTGTGTGTGTGTCTATATATGTTGGGGTAGCATTACCGCCCCATTTTTGTTGTTGATTCCCCTATCGAGTTGAGAAGGTCTGTAGGTTATGTCAGAGATGCTAAGGTTCTCATGCGCTCTACGGTGAGCACATGTCCCCGAGTTGGAGACAGATGTTATCCCCGATTTCTAGGGATAACTAGGAGATCATGTCTTGAGGCCCACAAGTCCTAGACATGGAGTACCGAGAGAAGGATCGACCTGAGCATGGCCCTGGAGGGCCCATCCTTTTCTTCTTTCATCAGATTCGTCTTGTTAGTAGTAGCAACATCCATCACCATTGGCTTGGTCTTGTATTGGAGAAGGCTCTTGCCCCATGAGGTAATTGGTCCAGGTATCATGGTATGTGTCACTTTTGATCATTATAACATTTTGATATATGCATCTAACTCCTTTTATCTTTGACGGTTGCTTGGATATTACATTAACCCACTTGACCATGATTGGGGAGATTGATAGGGTGTCCTAGAAAGCCTGTACCCATGGGTTTTGGTTTGTCACCGGGGGGACTTCTGAAGAGCCATCGTCTGCTCCCATCATACTACCACCTTTTCATCTTATCTCCCGCTCATTTATCCCATTCCCCTTATCTGGGCATTGGATTGACCTGTTTGTAGGGTTGCACCTTATCTTGTGGGAAGAAGGGGCTAAAGGCCCAGAAGGTAAAAGCAGCTGGTAAAAGATAAAAGCCTAGAAATAAAACCTCGAGATGCCTCGCCCAGGGATCCCCGAGAAGGCGATAAAACGCCTCTCATCAAGAAACAAGAGGGACCCGGAAAATAATAAACAAGACCTAGCTAAGAGGATAGGGGGTCTCATCATGAGCCAGCCTATTAGGTTCATGGGTACCTAATAGTATGGCATTGCCATTATATGGTTACCATGCCAGGGTAGTGACCTTTGATTGCATGGCTAAGGGAAAGGGGGTCTCATCACGAGCCAACCTTCTCATCTCTGTGAAAGTACTCGTGGGTAACACTGTCAGCTCTGGTCACCATGCCAAGGCAGTTTCCTCTTGTTAGACCTTGAATAAAAGGAAAAAGAAGAAGAAAAAGCAAATAAAGAAAGAATAAAGGCAAGAACGGGCTTGGAAAAAATTGCATCCATGACGGGTACAGCTCGCCTTATACAAAGGCACCCACATATAACATTATGCATCCCTGGCTTTCACTGTACCCATTTGTCTGGACATCCCCTAGCCACATCACCTCGTTTACATGGCTTGGATGAAACCTTCTTGGGAACTTCCCTTCTCTTGTGGATGCTAGCCCAATAGGATGTCTTGTCCTTTTCTTCAATCTTGTATTGTTGATTTTTGTAATATCTTTGAGCTATTGAATGATATATCAGGGTTTTTATGCTTATGTTTGATAATATTAATGATGAAATGTGATTGACATTTCTATTATCCTTGTGACTAATGAGCCCATGGAGGGCGTAGTTTTTGATGTGCAGGACCATGCCCAACGGACAGGTACCATTTGGACCGGTACACATGGGGAGATGATTAGTTCGGACCTCCATGGGGCTGAAGAGCCCATCAGATGGTTGTTGAGACCCTGTCAGAGGGGCAGAGACAGGACTGTGTTTGACCAAGGTTTTGCACCGGAGAAGAAGAGGACATTTCACCAGAGGCACTTTGGCAGAGCTCGGCCTAGGGGGAATGACCCCTTTTTAGTGGAATGTTGGCCTTGGAAGGCTCAGAGCATCCCCATCCTTACCATGACGTCATCCAACTTCATGGTCATTCTTGGAGGCAGACTGGGCAGCAGTGGCATGTGTGGCATGTTGGAGAAGCCCCTGGAGGGATACCGTTTTTCTCTTGGATGTCTCATCTACCCTAAAAGGGGCTAGCACCTCCCTTGAAGGGGATTTTACCTTTATTACAGCTCAGTGAGGGTTTTTATTTGACAATTTAATGTAAAAACAGTATTCTGGTCTTGTCGGCCATTTTTTAGGACCTAAAATTAATGAAGGTCATTGATACACTATATATTGAGGAGTTTTAGCCTCATTTTGACATAACTCATCACTCACTCTCCTAGGGAGGTCTGATTTTTGTGCCCTATTAGGGTTATTGGCTAATTTGAGGAAGGCACACTTGTTTGAGGAGGAGATTTTGGCAATTTATGGTGTTTTTCTTGAAGGAAGGTTTACAACTAGGGTTTGTATGCTATTTTCTTGATGATTTGTAAGTATTTTTCTGCAAAACTTCTTGATTGAATGGTTGTAGTTTAATCTCTTGCATTTATTTATAAATATTTCTGAATCAAAACCCTAGGGGACAAACACACAAGTAGGTCGTTGTCTCATGTTTCCTGATAGAAAAACCTTTTAGCCATTGAAGAAGAAGAAGAGAGCCTAGCCATTGCTACACTCTTTCTTTCTTCTTCCCTTAAGCTAGCCATACCTTTAAACTTCAAGAGGAAGAGGACATCCCAGACCTAGGTTATCTACACCTAGGGTCATTTTTATTTTAGGATTTGATGAAATAGCCTTACCTTTGCAACACTCTCTCTCTTTAAACTCTCTTGTCTTGATTTTACTTGTCTTTGAGCTAGTTGTTTGTCGGGAAGGAGGAGAGAGCACGAGGCCTTGCTTAAGCAACACCGGAGTGAGCCTCTCTCCCCTAGGATTCTGTCTTTAAGGCCTTGTTGTTGCAACACCTTGAAACCTTTCCCTCTTGTCCTTTGAATCTCATCCCCTTCAACTTGTGCATCCTTCACCTTTTGACTCCATAACCCTTAGGCATTGATCTTTAGCCTCCAACGTTGAAGTGAAAGTGATTGAAATAACTCTCAAAACCTTTGCTAAATTGAAACCCTAACTAACTACTAACCCTAATAAGGCTGACATCACCCTTGCTTACTTCATCTTGATGCAGCAATATTCCTTTATAGGCAATTGAATGGTGTTTAAAGCATTTGTTGAATAAGGGATTGATTGGATACATTTATTGCTACATCATCTTGATATTTATTGGTGAAGTGATATTATTTCATTGTTGTATTAACAAACATTGTTGTATTTATTGGTGAAGTGATATCATTTCTCATGTAAACAATTCCATCATCTATAGACTGGTAAGTAACAAACTAGTGTCTATGAAGACACATGTGATTTGAAGCACTGGAATCTAATAACCATCGTTGATCATGACGTGAACCACTACTAATTGATAAAACTTCATTAGTCATACCTGAACCTGTTGTTGAACCTGTTTCCGTTGCATTTTCTTCCTTTGTCTCTTTTGGAGGGTCTTCTTTGGAGGCTTGTTTTTGCTTCCAACAGTCCTTCTTTAGGTGTCCAGATTTGCCACAAAACCAGCACTTAAGCTTGCTCTTTTTGCCCTTCAAATTTGACCGAGAGAAATCCCTCTAACCATGTCCTCTTTCTTTAGGTCTGCCTTTGACCATCATCGCCTCAGATGTAGAGGTTTCTAGATTGGATTTCTTCCTTGTTTCCTCAGATAGTAAAGCTCCAACAATATCATCAAACTCAATACTTTCTGTTGAACTCAAACTAATAGAGGTAACAAAGTGATCCCATGATGCGAGCAAAGAACACAATAATGTAATTTCCTTATCTTCAGATTCAAATTTCACTCCCATGCTAGTCAACTGAACTAAGAGAGTATTAAAAGTATTTAAATGATCATTTATCTTCGTAACTTCCTTCATGCGCAAACTGTACAATTATATTTTCAAGAAGATCGTGTCCGTCAAGGATTTCGTCATGTACAGGCTTTTCAGCTTCGTCCACAAACCGGCTGATGTCTTCTCCGAGACAATATTGAACAGAACATCATTGGCCAAACATAAGTGTATGGCACTCAGTGCTCTTGCATCCATCTCATCCATTCATCATATGTTATGTTCACGGGTTTCTTTGATTTTCCCAAAAGCGCCTTCACCACACCTTGTTGCACGAGCAGATCATGCATCTTAACTTTCCAGATCTTGAAATTGTTCTTATCATTAAACTTCTCAATTTCTAACTTAGCACTATGTGTCTTTTCCATTAGAAAAAACATTCCAAAAAACACCATTACTTGTAATAACCAATACCTTTTGAAAAAATGTGTGGAAGAGTAATGATAAAATCTTAAAAAGTTTAATAGAAAAAAAAATTAATAAAGAAAACCTTAAAAAAAAAAAAAAAAATCATTTTTACTTTAATCCCTCTACCTTTACTTTTTCACTTTATACGTTTATTTCATTCGAAAAAGCCTTTTACTTCATCCACCTTCACGCTTAATTCATATCACTCTTAAGCATCCACATTCACGCTTTTAAAAAGCATACAATATAATATTCCAATTATATTGTTATAGTTGTAGTCAGAGCAGCTACTTCACGCGCCAAGCGTTGATTCCAGATCCGCACCCTCAAAAAAATATTAGAAAATATGTCAGCGTTGAAATATTTGAACGGCCCGCCTTTCCCTAACACAGGCCAGCCCCCCACTAATGAAACAACGCTCCCTCTATGAAGAGCCCCCGGTGCTGATGCAAAAAACAGCGCTCCCTTCCAGTCTTTCAACGATCGCTGAACAATACCAAGCTCGGGGATGGTATTTACAGAATAGATCAAACACAAAACGTAAGAATTTACGTGGTTCATCCAAACATTGGGCTATGTCTAACAAGAAGAGGTATCGGTTGTGTTATTATTCAGATTAAAAAGATTACAACAACTCACTCACATTACATTCAACCTCTACGGGCATACACAGATTAATAGCCATTTACACAGGAAACTAACTCAATTAATACGCTCCTATTCTTGGTCATGCAGTTACAACAAACACTGAGAAATAGGAGGAATTGGTTGTCACCATATAACACAACTATGAAACCAAACACAAAAGAAACTATACTCTCACACCATAAAATACAAGCACTCCACTCTCATCTTCTTGGGCCCTCCCGTAAGGGAAATAATCCCAAAGCACTCAGCTCTAATACCAAATTGTAAAACCAAATGCACACCAAAACTTCACACATTTCCATTATGTATCCTCACAATATTAATACATTTACAATATTTTTATCAGATCCAATTTATTCTATATCTAGAAACATTTGTTGAGAAAATCTCTCAACAAACTCAAACTATCTTCAAACTAATTTCTAATACAAGCATTATTGGAACGATCATGGAAGAATTGCTTCCAACAACCAGCGGAGGGACCATGAAAATCTTCTTCAAGCTATCATGACACCAGAATGTTCGAGCTCCTTCAAGCAATATTCTTCGGGAGGCACTGATGGCAAATAATTTATTGATGTCTTTGGTCATGTTTCTCTCATATTATAGTAGTCTTCTTGTATATTGTTGGCTTTTATTTTCGGTTGTTTCTAGTTCTAGATGTTCCAAACATAGCTCTAGTTTTATTCAAAAACTCTCTTTAAGACATGTTGAACCAATTTATGATACTGTAATGGGTTGGCGCAAGGGATGCTTTGATGGGCTGGCGCAAGGGTTAGTTTCTCTGTTGGCATCCCGTGTACCAGTGCCACTCAGATATGTTGTAATGTTTTTATTTTGGAAGGTAATGAAACAATCTAGTTTAAAAAAAAAAAAATTAAATAACAGTTCACATTTAAGAAGTAAATAAGAAATTATTAACATTTATAAAACTCGTAATTAGCAAGAAAATATGGATAATCCAAATAATTAGTAACCTTGACAAAATGATAAGCTTGATAATTAGCAAAACTAGCAACATTCAACATAAATTAACAAACACTAGATTTTTGTTTTTTTTTCAATTTGAATTTCAAACAAATAGAATTAAGTAAATTTTATTAGAGAGCATATTAAAGCTCTTCTTCTTAGGGTTCAATTCTCATTAGTTGAATTCATTTCATGACAAGAAGGTGAAAAGGCAGAGAAGATCAATGGAGAGTTTGATGAGTGTTTGTTTTGTCTTATTTTGTCCATTCTCACCCTCATACTGCTTTTATCTTTCTTCACACCTCTATTTTTATTATATTTGAAGATTAATGGAGGGTTTATGTACACAATGGTGGGTTTTATATTACATGGAAAGGAGGCAAAGACAACTCAATCTTCATAGTAATATTCATTCATTCACATTTTCTCTTGCATTTCTCCATTCCTTTTTAAGCAAGGGTTTTGAGTTTCTAGAAGAGTTTCTCTTAAGGGTTCTTTTTTTGGTGATTTTCTTACATGTTATGGCGGTGATTTTCTTACATGTTATGGAGGTGATTTTATGCCATATTTGCAAGCCCATCCATGCATGAAATTGGATATGAAGCCACAAAACCATTCTTCTTAGAGAAACATCGCCCCATTTTCACATTGTTTTTGATAAATTTTAGGGCTTCTCTCACTCTATCATCTCCACATTTAGACAGGATAATAAAATTCAACAATCCTTTTGACTTAGAAGACCTTGACTTACCAAGGAAAACAACCAACATTTTTTTCCAAACCTGAGGCTAGTGAGAGATAATGGTATCAAACATAGTTTTCTTAGGAATGAAAAACAAAGAAAATCATTTTGTAACATTACGAATGATCTAGCATTGCCCACCACGACGCTCAAACTTCTTTCCTTGAGGCCTTTATCATGGCCTTTAGAGGAGTAAAACCAATAAAATAGCAATGTATATAGTGAGTATTGAAAACAATTTTCTTTATATTGAAAAATTACAAAATCTAGTGGGGTTTTCTTAGGCTCCATAGATTCATAACATCGTGGAATACCTTCAGGACTAAATTCCTCAGGTGTTTGGATGACAACATCTTTTAAATTTCCAATAGACAAAAAAAACCAATAGACTCTTGAACAATAACTAAAGTGGTTGGGTTCTCTATGAGCCTTAGTAAGATCAATAAGACCCAATAGGAAGGCACAACATAGACCAATGAGATGAAAGAGATCACTTTCTTTGGTTTCACATCCATGTTTATAGTAAACTCAAAAAAATTTATTTAAATTTACAATGTACTTGGTATCGTTGATTTTAGAAAAGCCTCTAACATTGTGTCTAAAACCAAGCTATGGAAAATATTGAAGAAATTGATTTCCCTCGTGAGCTTGATAATGCTATGATTAGGTTCTGCGACAGTTATTGCTAAGATTCAATATAATAACAAGTGGTATATGGATATTAATTGTAATATTGGTTTTAAGCAAGGGTGCCCCCTTTCTCCCACCCTTCTTGGCATCTATATCGATCAAATCGAGCAATGTTCAGAAGAGGAAAGATGCATTGGTATTAACATGGTCAACCTTGTTGTCATCCGTATTCTATATGTTGATGAGTTGTTCTCCTTCCATAATCTATTAAAGATATTCACAAGAAACACAAAGCTCGCCAACAATTTTACAAAAATTATAGAGCAAACCATTATTATTGATAAAACCAAGATTATGATAATTAAATATAAGAATAACATTTATCCTTCAATTTTATACGGTGATAAAACATACTTAAGAGTTGCAATAAAATAAGTACTTAGGTATGTAATTCAATTCCCATTTAAAATGGAACCATATCAAGAAAAGAATCATTGATGGCTGGAAAGCTTATTATAATCTTGAAAACAAATGTAAAAATGTTGAAATCTAGGATTGGGATATGAAAAAAAATTATTTTTGAAATTTTAGTTACCCCAATTAATTTACACTTGTGATGTTTGGGCTTGAAACAACTCTTGTTATGGAGTAAAATTGAGAAAATCCAAAAAACATTCATACCTTATAATTTTAAAATTAAAAGAAATGCTCCTTACTGTATTCTCTTGATTGGAGTTGGATGCACTTTCATGGATTTTAAATCTATGATTCATTGTTTAGATTATAAGCACATGCTCACGTTGAGCAAAGACAACCTCCTTGAGTCAGTGATCCTTCTATCTAAAACAAAAGCCATGTTGACATTGATGCCAAATTTACAAGTGGAGTCATGAAACACATTTTCGTATTTTTTTTTTCCTTTCTTAATATATGAAGACAAAGTATTATAATTTCTTTGTACCTTAATAAATATTGTGTTATTATTTGTAATTGTATTTTATTATTATTTATTATTATTGTATTATATATAATTAAATGTATAAATAATAGTTTATAATTATTTATTATTATTGTATTATACACAATTAAATACATAAAGAATAGTTTGGTGGGTTTACTCGACTGGTTAAGTATTGTAAATTAAAATGTGTTTTTTTTATATCAAATCTCCAAAGTAACCATTTGTAATATTTCTCACTTACCAATTAGAGTGAAGTTGTTGAGGTCACAACAACTCCCCTTCACTTTTTCTTTTACGAGCAAAGGAAAGGACCCTCCTATTAAAATTTCATCCCTAACGCCTAATCCCCTACTGCTTGAACCTAGTGCTAATTCTTTCTCTACCTTGAGGGATTTGGGGTTTGATCTTGGTTGATGATTGTATTTTTTGGAGTTCAATTATTCCTTTTGATCTCATGCCTTCAAATGTCTTCATGATGCTTCCTGAATTATGATGTTTTCATCGACATTGACACATTTTCCTTGGGATATTTTGCATATTTCGAAGTGCTTGATGCTCGTATGTGGTTGCAAGGTTTGATGTTCTATTGTATGAATTGAATGAGTTTGTTTTCAAGACTTGTTGAATGGATAACTTAATGAAAAACATATATGCATTATGCATCATCTTGCTTGCATGTTGTGCTTAATGTCTTGATCATATTCTTCAATTTCGAAATCTTGACTAGAATCGTAAAACCACTGATCCTTTTTTTGAGTTTGAGGCTTGGCACCTGTGGATTTTAGAAAACTTATCTATAGCCACCCATGATTATATTTGAACAAGCCCAATACTGATTAATAAGTTTGATTGAAGGCATGGAATGTAATGTTTATGGTATAATGGCAAGTGCTTTCTTGATCGCATAACTGATCTCATCTTTTCTATGGTTGCAGGAGCAAGTTCACAAGGCCACTTCATTTAAATGACTGCTCCAACCTCGAAATTCATGTGAGGAATCCCTTGATATTCTTCCTCTGGCCAAAAACTCTCTCTATTGTGGATCTTGTCTATTGTTTGAAGCTAATATTCAACATTATGGAGTAAGCATTATCTTGCCCAAAACTCGGTCGATTCTTGTTCATATCACCTTTGTATTTATGAGGTTGTGACCTTGATCCTTATCTAGAACATTGATCATTGTCAAGCCCCCCTCACTAGGTTCATTTTATCAGACTGGTCGAATGAAATCCCTTATGAAATTCCTGAGGTATGAAAGGAACAAGCTCATTCAGATTAATCTCATAGGGTTCTTCTTTCGACCTCCCCCTCTCTAAAAACCGTGACTGACATGGAACCCTAACTTGTATGTAAATTGGCCTCATTTTCATCATTTTTATTTTATTATTATTATTGTACATAATTTGTATATTTTTTATTTTATTTAGTTCTTCTTTTTGTTTTTGTTTTTTTTTTTGTTTTTATTTTTATTTTTATTTTCATATACTATTTTCGTATTTACTTATTTTCACTTGTATTTTTCCCCTGGTTTCGCAAAACCACATGGTTTTTACAAATTGTCCATGGTTTCCCCCCAAAATTGCCCTTGTCAATTTTTTTTTACATGGGAAAAATCAAGTTTACTTTAGAAATATTTTACATGAGTCAAATTTGTTTTACATGGGTAGAATTTTTTTTAGATGGTGTGTTGTTCCTAAAACCTTTTGTCTTTTTATTTTTATATATATGTTTATATATTTGTTTGTTTGTTACCCTTTATTTATTTCTCTTTTAAATGTATATTCACTTCTCCTATTCTTCCCGTAAGTCCTAGGTTATATATATATA
>JZKD02S1684395.1:324314-339278 GCA_000966675.3 Picea glauca
GAGAGTTTGATGAGTGTTTGTTTTGTCTTATTTTGTCCATTCTCACCCTCATACTGCTTTTATCTTTCTTCACACCTCTATTTTTATTATATTTGAAGATTAATGGAGGGTTTATGTACACAATGGTGGGTTTTATATTACATGGAAAGGAGGCAAAGACAACTCAATCTTCATAGTAATATTCATTCATTCACATTTTCTCTTGCATTTCTCCATTCCTTTTTAAGCAAGGGTTTTGAGTTTCTAGAAGAGTTTCTCTTAAGGGTTCTTTTTTTGGTGATTTTCTTACATGTTATGGCGGTGATTTTCTTACATGTTATGGAGGTGATTTTATGCCATATTTGCAAGCCCATCCATGCATGAAATTGGATATGAAGCCACAAAACCATTCTTCTTAGAGAAACATCGCCCCATTTTCACATTGTTTTTGATAAATTTTAGGGCTTCTCTCACTCTATCATCTCCACATTTAGACAGGATAATAAAATTCAACAATCCTTTTGACTTAGAAGACCTTGACTTACCAAGGAAAACAACCAACATTTTTTTCCAAACCTGAGGCTAGTGAGAGATAATGGTATCAAACATAGTTTTCTTAGGAATGAAAAACAAAGAAAATCATTTTGTAACATTACGAATGATCTAGCATTGCCCACCACGACGCTCAAACTTCTTTCCTTGAGGCCTTTATCATGGCCTTTAGAGGAGTAAAACCAATAAAATAGCAATGTATATAGTGAGTATTGAAAACAATTTTCTTTATATTGAAAAATTACAAAATCTAGTGGGGTTTTCTTAGGCTCCATAGATTCATAACATCGTGGAATACCTTCAGGACTAAATTCCTCAGGTGTTTGGATGACAACATCTTTTAAATTTCCAATAGACAAAAAAAACCAATAGACTCTTGAACAATAACTAAAGTGGTTGGGTTCTCTATGAGCCTTAGTAAGATCAATAAGACCCAATAGGAAGGCACAACATAGACCAATGAGATGAAAGAGATCACTTTCTTTGGTTTCACATCCATGTTTATAGTAAACTCAAAAAAATTTATTTAAATTTACAATGTACTTGGTATCGTTGATTTTAGAAAAGCCTCTAACATTGTGTCTAAAACCAAGCTATGGAAAATATTGAAGAAATTGATTTCCCTCGTGAGCTTGATAATGCTATGATTAGGTTCTGCGACAGTTATTGCTAAGATTCAATATAATAACAAGTGGTATATGGATATTAATTGTAATATTGGTTTTAAGCAAGGGTGCCCCCTTTCTCCCACCCTTCTTGGCATCTATATCGATCAAATCGAGCAATGTTCAGAAGAGGAAAGATGCATTGGTATTAACATGGTCAACCTTGTTGTCATCCGTATTCTATATGTTGATGAGTTGTTCTCCTTCCATAATCTATTAAAGATATTCACAAGAAACACAAAGCTCGCCAACAATTTTACAAAAATTATAGAGCAAACCATTATTATTGATAAAACCAAGATTATGATAATTAAATATAAGAATAACATTTATCCTTCAATTTTATACGGTGATAAAACATACTTAAGAGTTGCAATAAAATAAGTACTTAGGTATGTAATTCAATTCCCATTTAAAATGGAACCATATCAAGAAAAGAATCATTGATGGCTGGAAAGCTTATTATAATCTTGAAAACAAATGTAAAAATGTTGAAATCTAGGATTGGGATATGAAAAAAAATTATTTTTGAAATTTTAGTTACCCCAATTAATTTACACTTGTGATGTTTGGGCTTGAAACAACTCTTGTTATGGAGTAAAATTGAGAAAATCCAAAAAACATTCATACCTTATAATTTTAAAATTAAAAGAAATGCTCCTTACTGTATTCTCTTGATTGGAGTTGGATGCACTTTCATGGATTTTAAATCTATGATTCATTGTTTAGATTATAAGCACATGCTCACGTTGAGCAAAGACAACCTCCTTGAGTCAGTGATCCTTCTATCTAAAACAAAAGCCATGTTGACATTGATGCCAAATTTACAAGTGGAGTCATGAAACACATTTTCGTATTTTTTTTTTCCTTTCTTAATATATGAAGACAAAGTATTATAATTTCTTTGTACCTTAATAAATATTGTGTTATTATTTGTAATTGTATTTTATTATTATTTATTATTATTGTATTATATATAATTAAATGTATAAATAATAGTTTATAATTATTTATTATTATTGTATTATACACAATTAAATACATAAAGAATAGTTTGGTGGGTTTACTCGACTGGTTAAGTATTGTAAATTAAAATGTGTTTTTTTTATATCAAATCTCCAAAGTAACCATTTGTAATATTTCTCACTTACCAATTAGAGTGAAGTTGTTGAGGTCACAACAACTCCCCTTCACTTTTTCTTTTACGAGCAAAGGAAAGGACCCTCCTATTAAAATTTCATCCCTAACGCCTAATCCCCTACTGCTTGAACCTAGTGCTAATTCTTTCTCTACCTTGAGGGATTTGGGGTTTGATCTTGGTTGATGATTGTATTTTTTGGAGTTCAATTATTCCTTTTGATCTCATGCCTTCAAATGTCTTCATGATGCTTCCTGAATTATGATGTTTTCATCGACATTGACACATTTTCCTTGGGATATTTTGCATATTTCGAAGTGCTTGATGCTCGTATGTGGTTGCAAGGTTTGATGTTCTATTGTATGAATTGAATGAGTTTGTTTTCAAGACTTGTTGAATGGATAACTTAATGAAAAACATATATGCATTATGCATCATCTTGCTTGCATGTTGTGCTTAATGTCTTGATCATATTCTTCAATTTCGAAATCTTGACTAGAATCGTAAAACCACTGATCCTTTTTTTGAGTTTGAGGCTTGGCACCTGTGGATTTTAGAAAACTTATCTATAGCCACCCATGATTATATTTGAACAAGCCCAATACTGATTAATAAGTTTGATTGAAGGCATGGAATGTAATGTTTATGGTATAATGGCAAGTGCTTTCTTGATCGCATAACTGATCTCATCTTTTCTATGGTTGCAGGAGCAAGTTCACAAGGCCACTTCATTTAAATGACTGCTCCAACCTCGAAATTCATGTGAGGAATCCCTTGATATTCTTCCTCTGGCCAAAAACTCTCTCTATTGTGGATCTTGTCTATTGTTTGAAGCTAATATTCAACATTATGGAGTAAGCATTATCTTGCCCAAAACTCGGTCGATTCTTGTTCATATCACCTTTGTATTTATGAGGTTGTGACCTTGATCCTTATCTAGAACATTGATCATTGTCAAGCCCCCCTCACTAGGTTCATTTTATCAGACTGGTCGAATGAAATCCCTTATGAAATTCCTGAGGTATGAAAGGAACAAGCTCATTCAGATTAATCTCATAGGGTTCTTCTTTCGACCTCCCCCTCTCTAAAAACCGTGACTGACATGGAACCCTAACTTGTATGTAAATTGGCCTCATTTTCATCATTTTTATTTTATTATTATTATTGTACATAATTTGTATATTTTTTATTTTATTTAGTTCTTCTTTTTGTTTTTGTTTTTTTTTTTGTTTTTATTTTTATTTTTATTTTCATATACTATTTTCGTATTTACTTATTTTCACTTGTATTTTTCCCCTGGTTTCGCAAAACCACATGGTTTTTACAAATTGTCCATGGTTTCCCCCCAAAATTGCCCTTGTCAATTTTTTTTTACATGGGAAAAATCAAGTTTACTTTAGAAATATTTTACATGAGTCAAATTTGTTTTACATGGGTAGAATTTTTTTTAGATGGTGTGTTGTTCCTAAAACCTTTTGTCTTTTTATTTTTATATATATGTTTATATATTTGTTTGTTTGTTACCCTTTATTTATTTCTCTTTTAAATGTATATTCACTTCTCCTATTCTTCCCGTAAGTCCTAGGTTATATATATATATATATATATATATATATATATTTCATTCAATTTCTTTTTGTTTTTTAACATTCTTTTTTTCATTTTTTCCAAGGTTCCTCCCATTGGTCTTCACCTTCACTTCACAGTAAATTCCATTGGGAATTACCATTAAGAAAGACAAACCTTCCCTCATTCTCATAAACCCCTCTTCCCCTTCCCAAATACATCACCATCACGAAGCTCATACTTAAACTTATTCATATGTCTATGAGCATTACTTAACATCATCAAGTTGAGCCATCGGAGTTAAGCCATCGAGATTGAATCATTATCTTCATTCACCTACCCAACCCATCAGATTCTGATGGACACATGCTATGAATGGTGCTACGGAATGAAGTGCTACGGAATGAGGTTCTACATAATGAAGTGTTATGGAATGTTTCTATTGAATGAGGTGCTACCGAATGAAATGTTGTGGAATGGAATGACTCAATGACCATCAAATCCCGACTATCATCATCAGAAAAGAATGATGTTGTGGAATGGAATGATCAACGACCATTAGAGCTTGACGATCGTTGTCAAAAGGAAAGAATGTTATTGAATGGACCAACCCAACGATCGTCATCAAAAAGGAGTGTTGCGAAATGGTTATGCTACAGAATGGCCCGACCCAACGATCGTCGTCGAAAATGAATGATAAGGAGTGTTGCAAAATTTGGATGTTGCAGAATGGCCTGGTGATCATCAGAACCTGATGATTGTCATACAAAAGAATGATGTTGCGAAATGGAAAATCCTACAAAATGGTTGACGATCGAAGCTAGACAATTGTCGTCGAAAGAGAGCTACCACAGAATGAAGCTACTACAAAATGGTTAAATATCAACGGCCCACATTCATCCATGGTCATGATGAAGGGTTGTTGAGCATTGTTTTTTAAACGGACATATGTTGAAATCCATGTGTCGAAATCATTCTCGTGATACCTCATTGGAAAGGTATCAAGATGAAAAATACATTGGGAGAGGAATTCAGGCCAAAACTATGATGAGAAATCCTAGAAAATACAAAGAACAAGACAACACAGATTTGGGAAACAATTTCCTATGTAAACTTAAGTCAACCATATCCGGAGCTATAGGAAAAGGAATCATGCCCATGGTACCTCGTTGGAAATATATCGAGTAGAGGAATGCAGTGGAAGAGGTATTTAGGTTATAAAAGTAACATAAAACCTCAGAAATCACAGAGCACAACAAGCCACAAATTTGGAGGGAAAATGGACTATGTAGACTTCAGACGACCATATTCAGAGCTACAGGAAACGAAATCAAGCCCAAGATAGCTCGTCAAAAATCTAGAAGAGAGGAGAATAGGATAGAAAAGAAAATATTGACAGATTGAAGGTTGAAATTCTCATAAAATTCAAAACACAGAAGAAGCCTGAATTGAATTGAAGAATGGGCCATGCAATGTTCCAATAGTCATATATGAAGCTACAGGAGTCAAAAGTGGGCCTGCAAGAGTGCAATGAAAGGATGAGATAGAGAAAACTAAGTTTGGATGATCTTATTCAGCGAGATAACACAAAAAAACACCCAGAATAACTTGAGAAATGAAGACAACACTAATAAGTCGAGTGAATAATATTTTAAATTAACATCATTTATGTGTTAGGATATTTATACGCTTAGGAGTTAGTTAAGATCTATTTGGTATAATGTGTCGTTAGGTAAAAGTGTGTTTCTTAGTGTGTTTCTTTGGTATGCATTAGTATGCAGTTGTAGTTAGGAAATCTGATGATCACGATATGTTCCTGACATAGAGTGATCTGATGGTTCATATTCTCCTCGATCTTAACGGCCATTGATTCGTCGCTTAACACCTGATTGGTCAATGATCTCTATTTAAAGAGAATGGAGGGTCATTTTACGATGGTCGATTGTGATAAACTCTCTTGTAAAATCTCTTTGTAATCTTTTTCTTTTTCATTAATAAACTGCTCCAAGTGGTTGTGTTGGTTGGGGCCATGGATGTTTCCCCGTAGGGGTTTTACCACGTCAAAAAATCGGTGTGTTGATCTTTGATCTGGTTGCGTGAATGGTTATTGAAGGTGTTCATCCTCTATTGGAATACATGTGTTGTCGAACATGGTATCAAAGCCTGTTTGAAGACTTGTTCTTGTTGTAGATCGAGATTGTGAAGCCGAGTTGC
Source organism: Picea glauca (assembly GCA_000966675.3). Lineage (NCBI taxonomy): Eukaryota > Viridiplantae > Streptophyta > Pinopsida > Pinales > Pinaceae > Picea > Picea glauca. Next base: position 330,429 of record JZKD02S1684395.1, read on the forward strand.
CTCATATCCATTTTTTTCCATTTATGTACATTTATGGGCTGAGAGGACTATTCCACCATGTCTGGAGCACTCGTTTCAGTTAGGAACAGTTTTCATTTCACTCGAAAAGGTTTTCTCTTGCCCAAGATATGACCATTTTTGTAGTATTCCAGATATAAAATAGTATGCAGAACATAAATATTTTAACTAAAAATGACAAAGAAGCAATGATATAATCATAACAATACCAGAATAACACCAGAAAGAGCACTTTGATTACTGATATAAATGTTCACTTGCCTCTTCGAGGGGGAAACCTCCAACAGAGCAGAGCTCTATTACAATAATATCCAAGACAAGATTTTTCATACCCTCTACTTCTATTTATACTCTATCTATCCAAAAGAACAATCTAGCAGAAGATCCTTCTAGAAGCAGAAGCTTCTATTAGGTATTCTTACATTTGACTTATTCTTCCTTATTGCTAGGCCTTATTAATATTGTCCTTTATTACATGGAATTATATTGTTCTGCCTACGTGAGGGGTTAGGGAGGTTAGGTACCTAACATGTCCTCCCCCTTGAAGAACAACCTTGTCCTCAAGGCTTCAAATGAGGGAATTGTTGTAGAATGGTGGTTGGTTCCCAGGTGGCATCTTCTGGAGGTGTATCTTTTGATTGGACTAACACTTCCTGGATGGTGTGCTGACGGAGATGACACTCTCTCTGGGACAAGATTGTGTGTGGCTAAAACCATATGGAACCTTCTGCATCCAACTCAGGGAGACTAGTTTGAGTTTGGCACTTAGTTCCAATCACCTTATTTAAGTAGGAAAAATGAAAAACAGGATGGAGCTTCGACTAACTGGGTAGAGCTAACTGATAGGCCACCAATCCCACATGGTTGAGCATTGTATAAGGACAATAAAATTTGGGCACAAGTTTCTGATAGTGTTGAGATTTGAGTGAAGTTTTCTTATAAGGTTGTAGTCGAAGAAATACTTGGTCCCCTTCAACAAAATGGCATTCGGAACGACCCTGGTCTGCTTGTTTTTTCATGCAATTCTGAGCCATGACCAAATTGTCTTTGAGGGCATGAAGAATAGCCTTATGGAATGTAAGATTGTTTTCAACCTCCTGAACCTTCGAGACCCCTGGCATATAAGAGATAACTAATGGGGGATTTTGGCCATAGACTGCTTGAAAAGGAGTCATGCAAGTAGTTGTATGGTAAGATGTGTTGTACCATCATTCAGTGAGGGGTAACCATTGAGCCCACTGATTTTGTTGCTTCGATGAAAAACACCTCAAATATGTTTCCAAACACTTGTTGACAACTTCAGTCTCGCCATCCGTCTGGGGGTGATAGGTAGTGTTGAGATGCAATTGGGTGCCCTATAGCTTGAAAAATTCTTGCCAAAAAATGCTGGTAAAAGTAGGGTCTCTGTCAGAGACAATAGAATTAGGCATGCCATGAAGCTTGAATATATTATCCATGAATATTTGAGCCACTGTGGCGGATGTGAATGGGTGTTGAAGAGCACAAAAATGAGAATATTTGGAGAGACAATCTACCACCACCATGATGAATGACTTATTGCCCAATTTAGGTAAGCCCACAATAAAATCCATAAAAATATCTCGCCAAATAGTAGGGTGAATCGGAAGCAGTTGGAGTGTGCCTGGAGCTTTGACAGTTTGTCCCTTGTTGTGATAATAGACCTCACATTGAGCCACAAAGGTGTGAATGTCATGTTTCATACCTTCCCAAAAAAAAAGAACATTTGACCCATTCATAGGTTTTGGTAAACCCTAAATGCCTGGTTGTGGGAGAGGCATGAATTTCATAAAGCACTGTGGATTTAATTTGGGATTGATTGCATAAATACAAACGGATTTTGTAGTGAATCTCTTCATTATGCCAAGAGTACCCTAGGGAAACTGAATAATTGTGTTGCAATTGGTGGAGCAGGCTAGAAATTTTGGGGTCTTGCAACCAATCCTTACGAACAACTTGGATCCAATCAGGTGCAATGAAGGAGAGGGAGAAAAGAGACAAGTATTCCTCATATTTTCGGGAAAGAGCATTGACCACCAAATTTTCCTTACCCTTCTTGTAAATGATCTCATAATCATAGCCTAATATCTTGGTCACCCATTTTTGTTGCGTCGGGGATGAAATTAGTTGTTCCAGGAAATACTTGAGACTCTAATGATCAGTTTTGATTTGGAATAGTTGACCCAATAAATAAGGACGTCAGAGATCCACAACATGCAGAATAGTTAAAATTTTCTTTTCATAAATGGATTGGCCCAAATGTCTCTCTGAAAGTTGTTTGCTAGTGAAGGCCAAGGGCCTGCCATATTACATGAGGACGACTCCAATCCATTTCCCGAAAGCATCACATTCCAATACGAATGTCTTTGTGAAGTCTGGGAGGGCTAGGACAGGCGTCGAGCACATAGCATCTTTTAAGGCTTGAAAGGCATGATCCGTAGCTAAATTCTAAGTGAACGCATTATTTTTAAGGAAGGAAGTGAGAAGAGCTACAATCTTTCCATAATTATGAACAAACTTCCTATAATATCTCATTAAACCCAAAAAACAATGCAAGCTCTTAAGAGTTTTAGGGCGAGGCCAATATTTCATAGATTCAATTTTCTTAGGATCCACTTGGACACCATCCTTGCTGACAATATTACCCAGGTATTCCACTTCTGAGGCACCAAAGGAACATTTAGATTGTTTGAGGAAAATTTGATGTTTAGAGAGTAGATGGAGAACTTGATTCACATGGGAGAGATGGGATGGCCAAGTTTTACTATAGATGAGAATATCATCAAAGAAAACTAAGACAAAATGACGGAGAAAAGGACAAAAGATTTTATTCATAAGACTATGGAAAGTGGAAGGAGAATTACACAATCCAAAGGGCATTACCAAGAATTCATAATGACCCTCATGAGTGTGAAATGCAGTCTTGGGAATTTCTTCTGCTTTCATATGGATCTGGTGGTAGCCAGAACGTAGATCCAATTTGGTGAAGTAATGATCACCACTTAATTCATCCAAGAGGTCATCAAATACAGGAATGGGGAATTTTCCTTTCATTATGAGTTTGTTAAGGGCGCGAAAATCAGGACACGTGCGCCAAGTAACTTCTTTCTTAAGTACCATGACCACAGGGGAAGAATAGGGGCTAGTACTAGGATGGATAACATCGAATTCGATTAATTCATGAATAATTTTCTCAATTTCATTATTTTGGTCAAAGGGATGACAATAAGGCCAAACATTGGGAGGAAGACTGCCCGGGATGAGAAGGATGGAATGATCATGGACTCTACGAGGAGGGGGAAGTTCTTGGGGGGTGGTAAAAACAACATGGTGGTGGGAGAGGATAGATTGGAGGTCTGTATGCATAGAAGGTGTCTTAATAGCATGAATGGAGTGGAGTTGGGATATAATTCCCCAGTGACCTTTCTTGAGTGGATTTTCCATACGATGGGAACTGATGATCTCAGCAGAACCTACGGTGATGCCTTGGAACTTATATTGTTGTCCCTCTTGTTGGAATTGCATGGTTAAGTCCTTAAAATCCATGAGAATGGGGCATAGAGTATGTAACCATTTGACCCCAAGAACAATGTCACAACCACCCATGTCTATAGAAAACATATTGGATTTCAGTTGATACCGACCAATTTGGAGCCGCACATTTTCACAGCGTCCCCCACATTTCATGGAACCACCATTAGCAATCATGATTTGAAAATTATTGACGGCATGGATGTAACAATTGACTTCTTGGGCAATGCGGCGATGAATAAAGTTATGGGTGCTACCATTGTCCACAAGGATGATGACTTTCCTATTTTTGATGTGACCAATTAATTTGAGAGTCTGGGGGAAACCAGTGAGGGAATTAAGTGAAATCACCGGGTCAACGTCTGGTGGGTCAGATAGTGGGTTGAGGTCAAAAGGTGGTGGTAGTTCCTCCATAGGTAGAACAACAACATCTTCTTCAGAAAGATCCTCAGTCATAGCCATAAAAAGATTTGTTCCTTACACTTGTGCCCAGGAAAATATTTGTCATCACAATTATAACAAAGACCCTTGAGTTGATGTTCAACCATTTCATCCCTGGTTAATTTCTAGATCTTGAGGGGAGTTGCAGGAGGGGAAAAATTGGTGGGTTTAGGGTGAGGAGGAAAGGAGGTTTTGCGGGTCTGCAAGGACACAATTTGTTGGGCTTCCTTGGCTCGTTGAGTAGCTTCCAACCAAGTCTGAGGGTGTGCCATGAGAACATGGGCATGAATTTCATCTTTGAGGCCACTAATAAAGCATTCCCTAAAGAAAGTATTTGACATGCCCTCCGTTCTGAAATTCAAGTGCTCAAATGCGATAATAAAGTCTTCTATTGTCCTAGACTGCTTTACCTTGGTCAAATGACCTAAATGGTGGCTGTCAGAGTCAAAGCGGTCATAAAGTTCGGCCGCAAACTATGTCCAAGCAAGATACCCTTGGCATGCCTTTTTTCTCCATTGCCACCATTTCCATCGTTCTCGATCCAGATGTAGTACACCATAACGAAGCTTGGCTAAATCATCAGTAATGCCATGCAAAGAGAAATAATGTTCCATTTGGGTGACCCAACCTGTAGGATCTGATCCATCAAATTTATTCACCTCAATTCTAGGAGGGAGAAGGTCTCGAGAAAAGTGGGTAGTATGAGGGCCTTGGTAATGGGAAGAGTCATGGTCATCCTGATAAGATGATTGTTCAAAAGACGTTCTGGGAACAGCCCAGGAAGTGTTCTTTGAGGTCTTTGATGTAGGAACATTGTTCCTGGAAGTATTTTATGTGGGAACATTGGTCCTTGAGGATATCAATAGCTGAATTGATGGAGCTAATGTTGGCAGTGAGATGCTTGATGCCATCCTTGTGTTGATGGTTATCATCAATCAAGGCATTGAGTTCTTGGGCTAGTGTGGTAGTCATTTGGACAAAGGAGCAGGCAAATGGTATAGGGGAAACAAAAGGGGTTTGTAGGGGTGGGTGGGACCGTGGAGAAAAAAGGATGTCAAAAGATAGATACCACTATGATCAGGGAGAAAGGGGGGATCCAAAGGAATATGATCCAAATAAGGGTGTTGGTGATGGGGCCGGGTCCACACAAAAAGAAAATTGTGTTAAAAATGAGAGGTATCATTGGAATCAGGGTGAAGAGAGGAATTTAGTGGGATAAATCCCAAACAAGTGTGGCAGTCAGACCACTTTTTTTTCTATGCGGAGTTATACTCCAGCCTGACTAATACTGCAGTGACGAAATTCCCAAATGCTTAACATGAATAAATGTGTAGTAATTTCGCAACCAGAATGCAGAAGGCACAGTTGCACGACAATAGATATTTTTCGTTCTTTTTTTTTGTTTTCATCCCCAGGGGTAGGATAATCAGGGTTTCTACAGACAAGGGTTTTCCCTATGCTATAGCTCTCTGATATATGTACGGGGTCCAACAGTAGTACTCAGCCCAATATCTCAGGGCACCAACTAAGGAGGCTAGACCGTGCCCTTAGTTGTACTACTCGACTACCCAGGTACTAGAGAGTATCTTCTCGAGTGTTGTTCTCAGTGGCACTATAGCAGTCAGGAGACCAATTGGTTTATCTATGGAGGGCTTTAGGAGATCTAGGTCAATCTGTATACATGTGTTGCTTGATGCGCTACCACTCGAAGGGGTACCAAAAGGGGTTACAAGAATGGCCAACAAATGTGTGCTTAGGTGCCACTTGTATTTCCTGAGGGTATGACTCCTCGACCGCAGGTTTATGTGCGTAAAGATAGATCTTTGTAGCTTTAAGATGCCAAAATACGTCTCTACCCTGAAAAAATTTATCCCACAATTTTCTACCGAGGAAGGTGCTCTTATACCACTTGTAGTATTTCAAATATAAAATAGTATGCAGAACAGAAATATTTTAACTAGAAATGACAGAGAAGCAATGATATAATCAAAACAATACCAAAATAATACCACAATAACACCAGAAAGAGCACTTTGATTACTAATAGAAATGTTCACTTGCCTCTTTGAGGGGGAAACCTCTAGCAAAGCAGAGCTCTATTACAATAATATCCAAGACAAGATTTTTCATACCCTCTACTTCTATTTATAATCTACCTATCCAAAAGAACAATCTAGAGGAAGATCATTCTATAAGCGGAAGCTTCTATTAGGTCTTCTTACTTTTGACTTATTCTTCTTTATTGCTAGGCCTTATTAATATTAGCCTTTATTAAATGGAATTGTATTATTCTACCTATGTGAGGGGTTAGGTAGGTTAGGTCCCTAACAATTTCAGTCAGATCCGGAGGTATAAATCTTGAATACGCCCTTTTTAAATTTTTGCAGAGTATTATTTTGGTTTTATATTGTTTGTTTCCGGGTTGCTACTCTTTTAGATCTGTGTATGCTCTTTTCCCCGCACCCTGTGTGATCTCAGAAAATCAGAAACAGATAGGAAAAGGTGCATTTTTCGGATTAAGCTAAATGAGATCTAACCTTTGTTTTCATCGAGAAGCAAAAAAAAATTCTTGTGTGAAAAGAGTTTTTTTAGCACGCTCTCCAAGGTTGTCAACAACAACAACAACAACAATCCTCTTGCTAAACAATACAATATGTTTTGCTAGCCCACTTGGTTAAAAGTTGCCTTATTAAGTAAGAGGTCTTGAGTTCAAGTCTCTCTTTTTGTTACTTTTTTTGAAAAACTCCATGCTCCATTGTAAAGTGTATTTCACTTCAAGTATAAAAGTGAATCACTATAAGTAGCTTTAATATTTTATTTTAGAGTTATTTATTTTGCATGCATCCTTTCTTTTATAAAGTAACTTCATTGTAAAAATGATCATCGCTTCTTTTTATAAAAGTGGCTCATTTCATAAAGCAACTTACACCACCACGTGGTCTTTTGGTTACCATTTATATTTTTTTTAAAGGGCATAACTTTCACATCCAAAGTCCGTTTTCAGTACGGTTCTTTTTAAAACCACATAATTTTTCAAGGTTTTTTCATCCAGATCATTAGTTTCAGTTTTTAAATCCATATTATATACATATTTAATATGGTTTCTTCCAGTAATATTTTTCTTACCAACACCAACTACTTCGAATGGAAATCTCATATGGAGGATTTATTAAGAAGTAAAGGCTGTAAATTTTTCACACCCCAACCCAGTTTCAGTCTCACTGATTTTTCTGCCAAAGTTAAATGCCAAACCCAGTTTTAGCATTGTTTCAGCATATGTTTCAGCACTGTTACAGCATATGTTTCACCACAATTTTAGCATTGTTTCAGCATATGTTACAGCATTGTTTCAGCATATGTTACAACATATGTTTCAACACAATCTCAGCACTGTTACAGCACTGTTTCAGCATATGTTACAGCACTGTTTCAGCATATGTTTCAGCACTAGTTACAGCATTGTTTCAGCATATGTTTCAGCATTGTTTCAGCATATAAAAACTTAATAGAAAATAAACTTCAGAACTGAAACATGAGGATTCTGAACATCATTTTCAATGCAGAAATAAAATATTAGCAGTATGCAAAACTCAGAAAATATAGACACAAATATTTTCGATCTAACTTCGACCCTGGAAAAACCCACAAGGGGAAAACCAGTGAGAGAGGGCTTTTTATTATTTATGAACTTCTGAGAAATTTCTTTTACAGCATATTCATCTTCAGAAATTTACACAAACTTATCTGGACATTCCTGTAGCTTTGCTCCTCGATTTATGAACCAGAAATCCATACAACTGTACGGTTGTCCCAGCAATTAATGTTGTACGGACTGTCTCAAAATTTGTGCCAAAACTCTACTAAGACTGTACGAAAAACCTAGCATGAACATATCCTTGTAAACCGTGCTATGCGACCCTCAAAATTTGTGCCAAACTGTACAGACTGTACGGAAATACACTCAGAAAATTATTACAGCAGTTACCTCGATTTATGTGCCAATAAATGTTGTACGATAGCCTTGGAATGCGTGCCAATACTCTCAAAAATTGCAACTGCTTTCCTCCTCGATTTTTGTGCACATTAAATGTTGTACGACCTCCACAAATTCATACGGTAGGGCTTGTTCTTCCTTGCTATCTGCTGCCTCGAAATATGTGTTGCTCTTTGCTTTGGGATGCATGCTCTCCTTCAGCAAATGTTGTCTCTTTTCTTCAGCTCGACCTCTATCTTGCTCTCTCTTGTTCTCTCAACAAGAATGCTTGAACTACCCAAGAATGGGTGCGCCCTCTTGCCCTAGTCGACCTCATGAGGGAAGGTGAGGGGTTTTTTAATCTAACGGTTGAGATTAGATTAGATGGGTGGCTAAGATTTGGTGTCTCTTCACTCACCCTCACTTTAGTCATAAAGTTATCTTTTAATTTGCATCTCACAAATTAATTTGACTAGGACCCACATTAGGTACTTTCTCCCCCTTAGGTGCCTAGGGAAAAGAAACACTTGCCTTAGTACTTTATTTTAATTAAAAATTTAACACTTCCTCATACCGAGGAAAGTGTTACTCACCACTCCAAGCTTGTCCCTGAAAAATACAAACTTGCCTCTGCCCAATGCCTTGGTGAGTATGTCTGCAACCTACTCCTCTGTAGATATGTATTGTAGCTCCACAGCTCCTCTTTGAACATAATCATGGATGAAGTGATACTGAATCTCGATATGCTTATACTGGTCATGAAAAACTGGATTCTCCGAGAGTTTAATGCAACTTTGATTATCACAGTAAATCACGGTAGGCCTCAACTGCACACCGAACAATCCCACCAGCATCTTGCGAAGCCAAAG
>JZKD02S1684395.1:357055-378970 GCA_000966675.3 Picea glauca
AAGGTGGGAAGACTACCTGCATTTGGTAGAATTCGCCTACAACAATGGGTATCATGCATCACTGAAGATGAGCCCATTCGAAGCACTTTATGGAAGAAAGTGAAACACTCCAGTGGGCTCGGATAATCCAGTTGACAGGGTAGTAGTTGGACCCGAACTACTCAAAGAGATGGAAGATCAAATGATAAAAATCAAACAGAATTTGAAAGTTGCCCAGGATAGGCAGAAAAGTTACGCTGATAGTAACAGAACCCATAGAGAATTCAAAGTGGGTGACCATGTTTTCCTAAAAGTGAAAACTAACAGGAGTTCCCTGAAATTGGGAAGTTGCGCCAAGTTGGCAACAAGATTTTGTGGGCCATTTGAGATCCTAGAAAGGATTGGGTCGGTTGCATACATGCTTGCATTACCTGCATCTATGACTGTACATAACGTGTTTCATGTTTCACTACTTAAGAAATATGTACTTGATGCTAATCATGTTATCGATTGGACTGTGATTCAGGTGGAACCAGAAGGTGTCCTGCAAGTGCATCATGTGCGCATATTAGACAGGAAAAGCAAACAGCTCCGAAATCGAGCTATAGAGTTTGTAAAGGTCCAGTGGACCTGGTACAATCCTGAGGACATGACATGGGAGCATGCAAATGTTATGCGAGCAGAGTACCCACATCTTTTTGAAAATTTTGAAAGGCTTGCAGATGTTATGTAAAGTTGCACTGAGGACAGTGCAAAAATAAGGGGAGGGGATTGTAGTGTCCCCAAGGCCGAGCCCCGATGTAAACTATGATCTGAAAGAAATTGTAAATATGTGTTATAGGCTGCTGAGCCAAGTTTTGTATAAGCCGGTAGGATTATGTGTTCGATTAGGCCCGAGAACCTAAGGGTTGAAGGCCAAGGGCCTGGATTTTGTATCTATATGTATGCAACACATCAATAAAATATAAACACCGCCAGGTGCAGACCGACCACGATGAATGAGTGATGGGGGACTGAGCATCCACAGAGTGGGCAAGGGATTAGGGGATGGAAGGTGGGAGAAAGGGGTTGAGTGTTGAGCCTAGGGGCTAAGCCTAGGGGACTTAGGCCTGGAATAATATTTTAATATTATTTCCAAAAAGAGCCATGTGAATATTATTTTATCCTAAGTTCTTGGCAAGGGGGGGGAACGCGCAAAGGGGATGCACGCTATGGAATGCATGCAGTTCCCAGGGTTACAAGTGTCAACCCTGGTGCATGCAAATATAATCGCCGAGATGAACCGCGTGAGGGGATCTTCTCCATTCGGATCCGAACCTCTAGGGGGGGGAACCGGTACGACCTCTGCAAGAATACCCTGGTTCATCCCTGAAAGCGGAAAAAACCTGTGTTGACTTCTGAAATATCCTGGTACAACTCTTGTCTAAATAGTTGGAACCTGTGTCGACCCTGCATGGAGTGTTTGTCACGCGTTCCCGAGAACCGAACGTGAGTCTATCCCGTGTTGTCGGATTGAGAAATAAGAAGTGACCTGCCATTGTTGAACCAGTTAGGAAGCCTGTGTCCGTTGCCCCTGTGTTTGTGGTGGCACGCAGTTATGGGCTGTGTGAGGCTTGTGAGCGACTCCCTCCAGGTGAGAGAGTGCGCAGAGGAAGGAGAGAGCTCTTGGAAGGAACCCTGTAGCTGCCACAGAACCCGGAGACTTCCAGTCCGGTCTGTTCCTATAACCCAAGGTAAAGGAGACTGGCAGCTGAAGGATTGTCCAGGTGACAGAGAAGGTGCACTCTTCTGGGGTGGACGGGCATGTGGGGATTGAGGGTCTGTGGGCAGTGAGCGTGGGAGATTCCTGGGAGAGCATTCTTCCTGGTGCTTGTGTGTGACTAAATTCCCTGTAACCTCATCCTGAGTCTGGATTCCTTGCCCTGGGGTGGAGCTCAGTCCCAGCTCGGGGGTGACCACTGTTGAGTTGAGGAGCAGTGAGGTCTATGGCTGGGAGGTTCATGGAAGGCCTGCATTTGGTTGGTGGATTCTCCACTGTCACAAGATAAGTGTTAATTATATTTTTACCACATTTTATCATGCCTGTACTGGATCTGTTATCATGTCTTCCGCTGTGTAAATGAATTACTGTTGAAATCTATGGATTATCTAATTATAACAGTAACTATATGTTTATTCTGAGAATTAAAAGGTATATCTTCACTGTTACGCATGTGGTTATATTGGCTTGTGTTTATTATTAAAAAGTGTGTACAAATTAGTATCCGAGTGCGAGTAAGCTCCGAACAGCGAAAAGAATTGAAAGGGTTAACTACAGGTAGGATTCAAAGTCATCATCATGTCAGCTCTGAACATGAGGCAGATTTTATTTGTTGTCCAAATGAAGAAAAGATAGTGGATGATTTGGTCCTTGAAGCATGTATATTTGACAACCTTTCCTCTGAAGAAATCATTGTCTCAAACATTGACCAAGAACAGCTTGTTGTTGAAAAACACTTTGGTAGTGAATATTTTGTTGTTAGAGAGCATCCTAAAACAAGGCATTCAGAATGTCAAGAATCAAAGGTGTGTTATGGACAACCTATTTTTAATGGAAATAACAATGATGGTGTAAATTTTTCTATGATTTGTTTGGAACCTCTTAGCACTATTCCTGTATATGATGATTATGATCCTGATCCTTGTAAATGCTATGGAGGTGTTGAAATGGATTTTTGTATAAAACTAATCTCTTATCCATCACCAACAAATGAACAACCCTGTCTTAATAAAAACCATGTGTATGAACAACAGACTATTCCCATGGTATATGCAGAGATGATCAACAATCAACCAACATATGGTTCTGAAGTTACAAAGAAGATATTCGACCCACAGATCCCTATGTTTGTCATTCAAACAAGTGTTCTTGTAGAAGACATCAAACAAATTGTCAGTAGCTTTGAAACAATGAAGGTAACCTTTCATAAATTAATCAGGCATTGCTTTTAGTTTCATGACCCTGTCAATGAGTACATAGAGTTACACTTTTCAAATTCTTTGGAGCATGCAGACTTGATATTTTTATCAGCATGTCTAGGTGAGTATGGTTTCTTGGATGAATTTTTATCACTGTTGTTACATTTCAAACATCAGTTGTTGATCAGTGACAGAGACGAGGTTTCTTCAATTTTAAAACTACTTGAATGGTTGTTATGGAAGGCAGCATTTACCTAAACAATTGCAGAGCTGGTTAGAGTAGAGTAGGGTATGAAATAAGCTCCATGCTCGAGCATTTCTTTTCTTCTAGTTTGTAGCAGAAATATCAGTCAGTTTGTGTGGATAAAGGCCAATTTTGAAGGTATACAGAGATTAGTTGCACAAGTCTTGAGAGTTTTCGGAGATTGGTTTCATAGGCTAGATGACTCCATAGCCCGACAAATAATGTGACTGGAACTACTATGTTCTTGGAGCCTCACAAGGAGGTCTCCATCCTAGTTGGAGCCAAATGTTAGCACTCAATTTTTATGGAAATTTTAAGTGTCTTTAGCATCCTTGTGATAAAATGTTGAACTATTTTTGCTCATTTTTCCTAGCTCATAAACTCCAATTTCCTTATTGAGTCGGGAAGAGTCTTAATTCATGAATATTTTTCTCCAAAAACCTATGGCCTTTGTCTTTTTCACTTACAATATAAAAATGCAACAAATTGATAAACCCCTACTCTATGCTTTGTATCTTCAAATATATTTTATATTTGAAAAATATCACATTACTGAAGATATGAGGTAAATGCTTATTAATGCCCTGTGCCTAAGTTATGCCTAAACTACATATTGCTTAGAATTATTGCATATTGTCTAACCATAGACTTTTCTAAAAACCCAAGCCACATACTCATTTCTTACACTATCCACGCAATAAACCCACATGTCAACACACAAGGCCCAAACTCAAAGCCGAGTTCATATGCTAAATCAATCTTATCAATCTGTCAACTCCCGATTCATGTTCACATGTCAAAATACGAGGCAAACAACTAAGTCGACACCCAAAGCCAAGGCATGGATGTGCAGAGTGTAGTGCACTGCCAAATTTCCTGGGTGCTATAAATTTCTTGGGCGTTGTGTTTTCTCCTGGGCGCTGCGTTTTCTTTTGGGCGTTGTGTATTCCACAGTGCGCTACCTAATTTGATACCCAATTTTCTGAGCAGTGTAACAACGAGCGCTATGAATTTCACAGTGCGCTACCCTATTTTTTGGCTGGCACTACCTAATATTTGGCAGAGATGAAATTTGCACAGAAGATACAAATATTTGGTGCTACCTATTGGCACCTGGAATGTACAAGCTCGATTTCATTACTTTTTTTAGGTGGTTGATGATGGCTGAGACAGTAATTGGCCACATGATAACAACTTGCCACCTCTACAGGAAACTTGGCATGTAAAAGGAGGCGCATCAATGAAGATCAAGGGAGGAAGTGTCATTTAAATTTAGTTGGATTAGTCACCAACAATTTCCTGTTTTGTAGCAGTTTGTTAATAGTTGTTAGATTAGGTGTTCGATTGATAGCTATTGATTGAGGAATACGATGTGAGGAAGGACTAGATCACACCTCTAGCTATTTCTCTTCCTTTTTATTATAAATTCATGTTCCAATTGAGGGAAAGAGGTCGATGGTTGAGATGAGTCTCCCGAACTATTTTTGTACTTTGACAGGATTAATATGAAGATAGCCTATCTTATCATTTTTTGTGTTAAGAATTCATTTGCAGAAGAGAGTGATGTTTAGTTGTGTTTTTCTTTGTTTTGACTCTTAAACTTTGTTCTTCTTCAACAGAAATCATGAGAGGGTTGCTTATGAGGATCCTTTGAGATCTTCTACCTTGTGTGTTGCTAAATCTTTTCTGAAAAGGATCTTCAGATTATGATTCTTCTTCTACTGTATAAATAGTATGCTTGAAAAGGATTTTCATGTTTTTGTTTGCAACTCTATGTTTTCCCATAAAAGTCTTCCACCTGAAAGCCTCGAAAGGCTAAACATTGATTTTGGATGATCCGTTTTGTTTCATATCAAAGATGATTTGCAGGGATATATTCATATGCTTTGTTAAAGTCAAGCAGATAGCTTCAGCCTTACCTCTCTCATAATTTCAAAATCAAATTTCTTTTTGTAATATTTGATGTTACCAAGCTCACCTGATTACAGTCTAGGGTGACTTTTAGAGTGATAACACCAAGAAAGTAGGAATCCATCTCATAATCCTTTTCCTTTATGTTGATGACCTTATCCTTACTGGTAGTGACTCAAAACTTTTAAACCATGTGAAAACCAGCCTTAAGAATAAATTTGAAATGACAGACTTAGGTTTTTTTCACTATTTCATTGGCCTCCAAGTTTTGCAAACCAATGAAGGAATTTTTATTTCCCAGTCTAAGTATGATTGTGACCTTCTTCGTCACTTTGACAAGTATGATTGTAAACCACCCCCTTCTCCCTTCCAGTCTAGAGTCAATCTTGTTGCCACCTGTACTTCTCCCAAAGTTAATTCCACCCTGTACTGTCAGTTAGTTGGTAGCCACTTATACTTGACTCATACATGTCCATATCTTTCCTTTGTTGTTGGTATTTTTTCCCGGTATATGAAAACACCCCATGAAAGCCATTGGAAACCAGCTAAAAGGATACTTCACTTTGTCTATGGTACAGTTCAATTTGGGATACATTACAATTCTGGGGGACTCGTTTATTGGTTGCTTTCACTGATTCAGATTGGGTCGGCAACCCTGATGATCGAAACTCTAATGTAGGTTATGTTTCAGCCTTGGTTCAAGACCTGTCACTTGGGCCTGTAAGAAACAACATGCTATTGCACTTTATTTAGCAGAACTAGAGTACGGAGCAGTGGTAAATGCAAGTCAGGAAGCCTTGTGGCCTCGAAAGATCCTTTCAGAGTTTGGATTCCAGCAGCAGCATCCAACTAGCCTTTGGTACGAAAATTAGAGTGTCATCAAGCTTGCCAAAGACCCATTTCAACATCATTGCAACAAACACATCGAGCTACACATGCACTTCATCATAAAGCTCATTCATGATCAAGTTATCAAAGTGTTATTTTGCCTTACAGAAGATCAAGTTGCAGACATTTTCACAAAGTCTCTTACAGAAGCGAAGCTTTCCAAACTTCGATCTATGTTAGGAGTTTAAGGAGTTGTCGTCGAGAGGGGATAGGATCTAATGCCTCCTTCCTTCTCCTATTGTGTCACTATTTTAAATCCTTCAATCCTATCCCAAGTTTTTCTCAAGGAGAGATGTTAGGATATTTAAAAACTTAGGAGTTAGTTAAGATCTACTTGGTTTAATGTGTCGTTAGGTAAAAGTGTGTTTCTTTGGTATGCATTAGTATGCACTTATAGTTAGGAAATCTGATAGTCACGATATGTTCCCAACATAGAGTGATCTGATGGTGCATATTCTCCTTGATCTTAATGGCCATTGATCCATGGCTTAACACCTGATTGGTTCATGATCTCCATTTAAAGAGCATGGAGGGTCATTTGTCGATGATCGAATGTGAGAAACCCTCTTGTAAAATATCTCTGTAATCTTTTTCTTTTGCATTAATAAACTACTCCAAGTGGTCGTGTTGGTTGGGGTTGTGGTGTTACACATCAAAATTACTCACTTCAATAGTGTTGCAAGTCTCGTCATTACAAGTGTCACAAGTGTCTCATTTTTACCATAAGTGTCGCAAACATCATACTATCATCTTGCCTATGTCGTGTCTCTAATGACATCACAAGGACACTTAAGAAACCTTCAAAGATTGGTTTAAGAAGGAGAAATCATCTAATGAGGAGTACAAAACTTTTGCCATGAAGAAAACTACTTAAAAATGAATTTTGGAGGGCAGTGCTCCCCTACCCACTGTTAAGGAGTGCCAGTGCTCCCTACCCTCCTTTGGGGGGGCGTTGTAGCACCCTATACACCTTTCTGGGGGAGCGCTAGGCTTTTTTGAAGGAATTTTGGGCATCTCTCCCCTACCCACTGTCAGGGATTTCCAACGCTCGCTATCCTTATTTGGGGGAGCGTTGCAATGTTTAGTGCACCCTTTTGGGGGAGCATTGGCATGTTTGAGAAAATTTTGAGTTGTTGAGGAGAATCAGGGAAAAATCCCCCTTATCTTGGAAATCAGTTGGATTTGAATCTAAGGTCAAGGCTACATCTTAGGTAGGATCCACAACTGATGGAGAAAGATCCTCAACCTATCCCAAGAATCTCTAAGGTGGTTGGGTCTCTCCAAGCTTATATAAGGAGGCCTTGTCATGGTAAAAGAATATGGATATTTAGAGGCATCAAACATATGATCTCATAAGGGAGAATTATCATTAGATCATATTCATTCTGATTGTGGATTGGTTGAGCAAGGGTCTGGACAAAGAGAGCTTGGTGAAGTTGTTGCATCTACATCATGGTTGTAAGCACTTTGCTTTGCTTTCATTAATATAAATATGTGCTTGGCATGTTTCCTTTAAGTTTGTGTATGTTTCATGAACCTTTTTCTTTTGATAGATATATTATGAAGCTAATCATGGTAGAGTAGGAAGTATGTTTCGTATTTGTTGCTCATTGTATTGCAGGACCTTCTAAAGAACTTGGAGATCAAGATCATCCTGGATCGAGCAAGGACAAACATCAGTAAAGGTATTTACCTTTCTTTCTTCTTCTTCCTTGAATAGTTTAGCTTCATGAAAAGTAATGTCAGTGTCCACATTAGCACCTTTCTGTCTTGGTTATAGGGGTCTAGTATCCAAAGGGAAATCCACTTTTTCGTGGGGGGATTCTCCTGTAACAGAAATTGGCGACTCCACTAGGGACGAACTCCTATTTGTATTTCCTTGGTTTTTCCTTGCCCTTTTTACCACCTTTAATATCACTTTTACTATTTATTCATCATCTATTAGCCTTCTCCTACCTTCACTAGCATTTTCACCAATTTTCATGCATTCTGGGTGAGTTTTTGCATGGTTTTTGGCTCTTTTTCTAAGTTTCTAGGAGGACCAACGCCCCCCTGCAAGCCATACTAGAGTGCTAGCGCTCCCCTACAGTGTCTTAGAGAGCGTTTCAACACTTTGTGCACCCTTCTAGGGGAGCGCTAGTCTCTTTTTTGAGATTTTTTGCCTTCTTTTGCTCAGTCTTTTGTAGCCTATTCTGCAGAGCTCTTTACCCAGAGTCTGTGGTTGGTTTGTGAAGTTGTTTGGATTGGTTTTTGATGTTTATCACTCCCTCTTATATTTATTGGAGCTTGAAACCTTTTTCAGAAATGTGAAATTTCCTTTTTTCGCTGTGTTTTTGACAGGACAGTTTTGAGTGATTTATCTTTCTCCCTATCATTTCTTGGATTCTTCTCTGCATTTTATTGTATTCCTTGAATGCTTGATTGGTTGTAGAATCCTTGATGGTGTTATTGCTTGTTATAACAAGTTTCTACTTGTTTTCTTTCATACCTCACTGCCTTGAGTGCATGCTTTGTTTGTAGCCCTTTTGCTTCGTGTCTTTTGCATCTGCATAGGACTCTTTCTCCTTATTGAAAGTAGTGGAGCATTGAAGGTTTTGTATTTAATTATTGTATAATTCATAATCAAACAAAGAAGATAAATTCATTTTTGTTTTGTGGTAGTGAAACTAGCTTGCATTTGAAGTAGCGGAATTGCATGGTTTTTGGCTTTTTTGGAACATAGTGCATCTGTAATGATGAATGTTTTCTCCTTCTCGTAGCATAGATTTCATCGAAATGAAAAGATTGCATCTTCATCTCTTTGCATAACTTTTGAGTCGTTCAAAACACCATATTGTCCATGCCATTTTCCTTTTGAGTAACAACATCCTTAAAAATAAAGCACTAAACTAAAAATTGATTAGACATTTTTATATTTTATGGTAGCAAACCTACATCAGATTAGTTGTAGGGATTTGGAATAGGTGTGAAAGGTAACTTTCCAAATCTGCAAACAAACATAGAATCTTGTGTTAGGGAGCGGTGAAATCCAATTGCTACATTTTGTCCTAGGAAGCCCTTCTCACACAAGGGTCAAACCTGAGGTCGCATTAAGACTGGCATAGTTACTCACCCTGCTTTGTTGGTCTTGGTGTAGAGATTGTGCGTATTATGGGGGTCGCTTGAAGGTATACCCACAATGATGATTGGAAGCATTTCAAGTTGATTTTGGGCTAGATACCCTGCCCTTGCGCATGGATCGGACTGTCAATTGTTTCCCCGGGCATCACTATTGTAGTTGGTAACCTTAGTGGCTTATCTCTTTAGGGTCTTTACAGAAGGTGACTGTGGAGGGGAAAGTCTTCATGGTACCTGGAATCGATGTTGGCCAAACTCACTCAGGCTCCTTGGAGGGTATACCCATGATTATGTGTGGGAGATTGCACCAAAGCGTAAGTTCGTTAAGCAGGTCATCAGCATAACTTTTCAACCCGCTCTATCTCAACCCATTCTTACTTTTTTTCTCACGATGTTGGATTTCATCACCAACTAGTGTGCTCATTGTGAGAAGATTTTGTTTGCTTGTTTTCTTACTAGATTTTTATCATGTGTTGTTTGTTCTCCCTAGAAAAATCTAGGTTGAATCTTTATTTTTTATGGCGTCAGTTCCCGGAATGACCGATGAAGGAACCCCTTTTCCAGGGGAAACCTTTGTTTTTCCTTCTTGCGAAAATGTTGGTCCTCCTTACATCGCTACTTTGAGCCTTCCAGGTCTCACAATTGGGTTACCGGTATGGTTGTTTTCCACTCTGGTGATCTCAAATGAAGGTGATTCAGATGTAATCACACCACCCACACATCAACCTCATGTCTACCTTTCTCCTTCTTCGCCCGTCAGGTCTCCTTCCATTTCTCCTTCTTCGCCTAGTGAAATCTCTAAAGTGAGTAGCCAAGTTGATAAGAAGAAGAAGAAACGAAAAGAGAAGAAGAAGAACCAAAAAGGGACCAAGCCTCCAACTACATCAGATGTTGGATCCAAGCAACCAGCTACTACTAATCATATCGGGAGTGTTGATGAGGTCAACAAGATTAAAATGAAGAATTTGAAACCCAGATTTCCTTGCAGTATTTGTAAGGTTGACCACTTTCTGAGGGATTGCCCTGATCTTCCCAAGGTCTTAGAAATGTGGTCCTCCACATAATCGGCCTCTTCTAGACATGTTGGTGACACCCCATCAACTAGTGATGTTCAGGTTGGTAAGAAGAAGACAACTGTCAAATTTCCTTGCAAGTTATCCAAAGGTGATCATTACTTTCACTTTTGTCCTCGTATGGATGAGGCTTATTCTCTTTTGGAAAATCTTCAACTTCCAACTGGTTATCATAATATTTCCCCCAACCCATCATTCATTGATGGAATGGTCAATCTGACTCCATCCTCGGTCAGTGTGGTTGATCAGGTGGTCAATCTAGTTTCATCCTTGGTTGAACCACTAACCAAAATAGTTGATCCAGTTCCGTCATCGATCAGCCCCACTTTTCGTCTGAAAAGTGAAACCCAAGTGACTGATCTAGTCTCATCATTGGTCAGTACCACCCTTCATCTGAAGAGTGCCAACGTGTTCAATCCCACTCCTCCTCTGACGAGTGCCAAAGTGGTTGATCTGGTCCCTTCATCAGTCAGTCTGGTTGATCATGTAGTCAATATGGTCACATCCTTAGTTGAACTAGTTAACAAAGTGGTTGATTTGATCCCATCTTCGATCTATCTCGCTCTCCTATTAGAGAGTGCAACCCAAGCGGTCGATCTGTTTCCACCTGTCGACCCCATTATCCCCTTGGAGAATGAAACCCAAGTGGTTGATTTGATGTTGTTATCAATCGATCCTACTCTCCCGCTAGAGAGTAAACCCGATTATGCCTGCATTTTTCTCATTGATACAGAATCTACCATGTTGGGGGGCATCCCTTCTCTTGCCGTGAAACCCCCTCCAAGTAATGAGGCCATCCTTTTTTATTGGGGTGTGCTAAATGGACCTCGTCTTCCCTCTCACATTCCTTTTAATATTATAGTACAGGTTTGTGGTCGGGACGTTCCTCATGCGTTGATAGATGAAGGTTCATCCGTTAGTATTTTGTCCTCTATTGCTTGGCAAGATTTGGGTTATCCTCAACTTGTGTCGGTTACCCAGACTATGTTCGCTTTTAACAGAAGAACCAGTCACCCTTTAGGGATCCTTCTTCAGTTTCCCATAACTTTGGGAGGAAAAACTATCTTTATTGATGTTATGGTAGTCCAGGACCCCTTGGATTTCGATTTACTGCTTGGGCGAGATTATGTCTATGCCATGAAATTTATTGTCTCCACTCTTTTTCATGTGATATCTTTCCCGTGCGATGGAATAATGGTGACTATTGATCAACTTTCATTCATTGGCTCTAAATTGAACATCAACCCAATGACCTCCCTAAACAAGTCTTATATGCAGTCGGTATCACCCCTGCCATAGGTCAATTATGTGGCATTATCTCCTATGACTTCAACTTCAGATGACTTGGATCCGATAGTTGACATGGTGATTTCTTCGGTAGGGCTATTGGAGCCTGATATCCTTACCCCCATCGTAGCCCTCGACATGTGTTCCTTCCAGAGCATTCTTCTTCCATCCAATGAAGATCTCTTGGAAGCCATGATCGAGTTTTGTCCCTTGACATGGTGTCCTTCCAGAGCATTATCCTCTTGGAAGCCATGATCAAGAAGAGGTCATGAGCATAGTTCTTTTCCTATGTCAAGCTCATTAAAAAATGAAATAGTCACCTCTCATGTCAGGTCGAGTCTTTCGCTAGATCTCATAGATGCCGAGTCGAGTCTTTCGTTAGGTCTCATATTTGAACCTTCATTTCATCCACCCTTATCATTTTTCTCCATCTAGTACAGAAATTGGTGACAACCTCAAAGTCGGTGAATGAATTGAAGCTTGGGCGGCATGTCTCTAGCCTTTGATGATCATTCTGGAGTTAAGCCACTAGATTTTCAAGTTGGGGCCAAATTACCAACCATCCATGGGTATCCCTACCTTTGGACATTACGTTGGTAATTTACAAGCATAGTTTAATTTTGTTTCAATCTTGTTTCTAAATGAAACCAATACTGAGCTTAGTGTTTGTTCTTTCTCATGCTCATAAAAAACATGAGAACACAACTGAGTAAAATTTTTATCTCTTTTTGGGACTCGCATGGATACACGAAAAAGGAACCCCCTGGAGTCGTCTTTAAGCTCTTTTCAGACTCTCTAAACATGAAAAGATTGTTGAGTGATCTTGCTTCCTTTCCCACTCGTTAAAAGGTTTGAAAGGGCGTCTTTCAAGTGGTAGTTTATATCTTTTTCGACCTCGCGAGACTAAAATTACGAAAAAGGACAACACTGGATTCATCTTTAAGTTCTTTTCAGACTCTCTAAACATGAAAAATCATCAAGTTTACCTTCTCTGGACTCGTTAAAAAAATCATACATTGAAGGGCCCATATGGGACCAAACCCTTACTTCTTCCGGTTCATTAAATAAAGGAAGAGGGACTTACTGAAGGTGAGTTATATCGATCATGTGCTACCCTCCTCGAGCTCGTTAAATTAAAAAGAGGTACTCGTCTATCTGAATGGGGGAAAAAATGAAGGAAGCAAGCCAAGCAGTTTTTGAAAACATTACAAGTCACTCTTACAGTCGCTCCTGAACACGTCACTTTGTCTTTGAATACATTTTAATCCACTGAACCTATGCATTGAACCAATCCTTTGAGTTTCTTTACTCCATTGGGTTACCCGACAAAGGTCACAGTATCCATTGCATTATCGTGTTTTGGTCCATGTCATGTTTTTGCTATCGTGCCTCAGTGTTCAAGGGAAGTATCTGCCTAAAGAGTCAACCATCACAAATTTCCTGTTTCAATACCCATGTCAGTCCATGTTCATTTGATCTACCAATTTACATATCTGTGTCAGTTTCGTGTCGTTGATGGGGGATATATCAAGGCCCTCCGACGACAAGTTTATTCCTGTCGACTTCAACACATTATCCAAGAGCCTGACTTAGAAACCAATTAGTACCTTGGGACTTGCATGCCTTAATGGCAGGCCTCCTTGCTTCCGACAGTGTGTTTACATCATTGACCCCTGATCGGGTGATTCTGCGAATGTTCGACTTCATTTCATCTATTCACATTATGTGGAATGTACTAGGGTACCTTGGGAATCATTGACATCAATGGTGATTTCCCTCGCACTTGTTAACGGTTTACATCATTGACCAATAATCAAGTGGTTTCTACCATGTTATACATCAGGACATCTATCCACATGGTTAGACTCATATTGCATCGAGATTGGTAAGAAGACCCTGGGTTGAGTGATCACTCTGATATATACTTTTCCTAGGTTGCGACGGAGTTTCTCTTGAATATTGACACATATACTGTCACATAGATTCACTTTGTATTGATCTGTGGCTATGTCTTGTCATCTCATAGATCCACTGTGTATTTTTCGTAGCTATGATCAGTTCATGTCATGGAAGTATAGATCCACATTGTATCTTTGGTGGTTATACTCTTTGTTAATATAATTATGGATCCGTAGTTTATTTTATGGCGGCCATACGTGTCAAGAATTTTATCACCCAAGCATAGGTATGCCTGCCTTGGGTTTGAAACATGTCATAATATTTGTTTGATGGTTGTGCGCAGCTTCTACCAGGTTCTCCGCATCCATACCCTTGCTTGAAAAAGTCTACAAAGTACTTCAGTCATCACGTCTTCTAACATCTCAATTTGGGGGGCAATATGTTACACATCAAAATTACTCACTTCAATAGTGTCGCAAGTCTCGTCATTACAAGTGTCGCAAGTGTCGCATTTTTACCATAAGTGTCGCAAGTGTCGCATTTTTACCATAAGTGTCGCAAGTGTCGCAAGTGTCGCATTTTTACCATAAGTGTCGCAAGTGTCGCAAACATCATATTGTCATCTTGCCTATGTCGTGTCTCTAACGACATCACAGGGACACTTAAGACAACTTCAAAGACTGTTTTAAGAAGGAGAAATCATCTAATGAGGAGTACAAAACTTTTTCCATGAAGAAAACTACTTAAAAACGAATTTTGGAGGGTAGCGCTCCCCTACCCACTGTCAGGAAGTGCCAGCACTCCCTACCCTCCTTTGGGGGAGCGTTGTAGCACCCTGTACACATTTTTGGGGGAGCGCTAGGATTTTCTGAAGGAATTTTGGGTAGCTCTCCCTACCCACTGTTAGGGACTGCCAACACTCCCTATCCTTCTTTGAGGGAGCATTGCAATGCTATGTGCACCCTTTTGGGGGAGCACTGGAATGTTTGAGAAAATTTTGGGTTGACGAGGAGAATCAGGGAAAAATCCCCCTTATCTTGGAAATCAGTTAGATTTGAATCTGAGGTCAAGGCTACATCTTAGGGAGGATACACAACTGATGGAGAAATATCCTCAACCTATCCCAAGAATATCTAAGGTGGTTAGGTCTCTCCAAGATTATATAAGGAGGCCTTCTCATGGTAAAAGCATATGGCAATTTAGAGGCATCAAACTTATGATCTCATAAGGGAGAATTATCAGTAGAGCATATTCATTTTGATTGTGTATTATTTGAGCAAGGGTCTGGACAAAGAGATCTTGGTGAAGCTGTTGCATCTACATCATGGTTATAAGCACTTTGCTTTGTTTTCATTAATATAAATATGTGCTTGGCCTATTTCCTTTAAGTTTGTGTATGTTTCATGAACTTGTTTGTTTTGATAGATCTATTATGAAGCTAATCATGGTAGAGTAGGAAGTATGTTTCGTTGTCGCTGCTCATTGTATTGCAGGACCTTCTAAAGAACTTGGAGATCAATATCAGCCTGGATCAAGCAAGGACAAACGTCGGTAAAGGTATTTACCTTTCTTTCTTCTACTTCCTTGAATAGTTTAGCTTCATTAAAAGGAATGTCAGTGTCCACATTAGCACCTTTTTGTCTTGGTTATAGGGGTCCAGTATCCAAGAGAAAATCCACTTGTCCACAGGGGGATTCTTCTGTAGCATGTGGATGTTTCCCCGTAGGGTTTTTACCACATCAAAACATTAGTGTGTTGATCTTTGATATGATTGTGTGAGAGGTTACTGAAGGTGTTCGTCCTATGTTGGAATACATGTGTTGTCTAACATTATGAAATGTTGAAGGGAAAGAATAACCACCCTAGAGTATCTTCAGATTCTGTTTTTAGCTCTCGCATGCTCATTTTTTATAATGCAAAAGAAATTTGAAATATAAAATGACAAATCAAAGGGAAAATAAAGTGAACAATCACAAGAGCTAAGGAGTCTCTCTTGTCTTATAAAAGAGGACTCATTAGATGTAACAAGGGACATTTTCCCATTGTATAGTCTTATAATAATCTTATTTGTAAACATATGAAGAGCATAAGGCATTTTCGAAGTCATAACTATTTGCAAATGCTTGTGGGACTATTTTATACATGTATTTTTCATATGAGTTTTACGGGTATTGATCATGCGAACTATTTATGTGCTTAGTATATAGAATTCTTATGTTGTTGTGATTTCCAGTGAGTGCAAGGATGATGTTATAGGTCTCCTCTTCAACTATTTGAGATGATATTTGCAATATTATTGTTATAACATATTGTTGGCTACCATGAACTATTTATGCTATGAAACTATAATTTTAATTTGTGCTCATCTATTAGTTTTTCTCCCGTGGGATAGGTTAGATTAGTTTGCTTTCATTTTAGATTAGATTTAGAATTAATTAGAACTTTATGGGAGTCAGTTCATTGTCTTTCATTTTTTCTTTTTTTTTTTCTTTTTAATTCTTAGTGAAAATGAGGCCCACATACTCGATAGAAACGCTACACCAAACGAGAGTAATTCTAATTGGGACATGCCACTGGGCGTTCTCCCTTACCTTCTTGATAGGCCATTTGGACCCGTCAATATAAATGGCACGAGAAGGAGGGTTAGATGACAAACTGAGCATGTGGAATCGTTTTTATTAAATTGTTTTAATTTACTAATGGATCCATCCCAAACCCCTTTATGGAGATGTTTTTCTGGTAAAGTACCTTCCAAACCTCCTAGAAAGATTTTACATTTCTTGTTGCAACTTAAATTTGATGGCGAGAGTGAAACCTATGCATCTAAACATGCTTTACAATTCTAGAAATTTTATTCTTTTCAAAATATTACTAATGGAAATGTCATATGCAGGCTACTCACTCTCACTTTTGTAGTCTAGTTCAAGAGCTGGTGCGAGACTTGGTTGGTTGCCTCTATTCCCACATGGGAACAATTTGTGCGTGAATTTCTGCATTCTGTTGAGAATTATGATTATGATAACTTATGTGCAGAGATATCAGAGCTTACAAAGCACGAAGATGAATCTCTTGAATATTTCGTTATCATATTTACTCATATTTGTTATAGGTTTCCTTTGGATGATAGGCCCTCTACCAATGATTTAATTTCCTATTTAATTTCTCTTACTCATGAAACATATCAGCTAGAGGACAAAAAATCTAAATCATGTATTGATGTTTCTTTACATGTTGATTTGGACTTAAATGAAAATGTTGAAAATTATAATGGTTTAGATGGACTCTATTTGTATGAATTATTATTTACTATGGGGGATATAGATGAGAGAGAGAATTCATTTTCGGAAGAAACATATGTATCCTCCCATCACTCCATCCCCCCTTTCTTTCCTTCTGATGAAAAAGAGACCTCTTGTGTTGTAAATTTGAGTTCATGTTTTTTTGTAGTTGACCAAGAGGAGAGTTTTTTTGTTGATAATGGGACACTTCAGGTCACACTGATGGTTATGTCAGGTTCTCATTATCATATCTCATATTTTCCATCACAAGGAATGGAAGAAGAAGTTATGGAGAAATACATGTATGTTTATCATTGTGTTAGTGAAGAAAATATGGGCACCCATGACATGAATCCTTCCTCGCTCATGGATAATTTGCAATTAATCTCTTTTTATTTGAATTGCCTCAATGTTATAAATTCTCCTAGTTCAACCAACATAGAGAAAAAAATGTTTTCCTATTGTTGGTAGATCATTTATTGAAACTTATTGTTCTAAGAATTCTTGTGATTGGCTTCTCTCTTCTAACCATGAATATGTTTTGGAAGATATTTCAAATTCTCGTATTGTTCATGAGTAAAACAACCGCGCTAATCATTTCACTCAAGGAGAATAAATAAACATACAAGACATACCACTTTTATCGCAACAACCCACTTTTTGTTTGCAAGAGGAAAACCATGTTGAGGAAGAATGTGTTGATTGTGAAACCATACCTAGTGTGGAGCCCACCCATTCAAAATCAGTCACTAATGTGATTAAGGAAGATGAAATAACATTCAGAGACTCACATTTTGAAAATGTTTCTTTTTCAATAGAAGCTTTTAATTCTCTTAATTCTTCCACTTATTATTATTTGTATCCTCATCTCTTTAATGGTTTGATTTTGTAGGAAGCCACCTATTGTCTTATTCAAATAAACTCATTAGGGTTTATCTATTTTGAAGTACTTGATGGTGGTAATTTGCACATGAAAGATAGAGAGGATAAGGCATCTTCCCATGAACTTAGTACATCTGTGCCTTACCAACCTTTTTCATGGGATAAAGAAAATGTTGTAGCAAATGTATATCAGACTTCTTCTTTTTCATCTTCAATTTTGATCAATAGAGAATATTAGTGTTCAAGTAACCCTTTAGTTGAGATTGTTAATACTAGTGGATTTCACCACTGTATTGAATAAATCTCTTATGCCATGGTGGAAGTTAGTCCATGTATATCCTTTGATCCCACTAGTTTATCTGAAGTTGATGGTCGCTTGAAGTATGAGCCTCGGGAGGATTTCCAAGAAAATGAGGCACTTCGGTCTACACCGATGGTTATGTCAGGCCCTCATTCTTTTGGTTTTCCTTCAGGCATAAACAAGTTTATCAACACAAATATTCTCTCACCAAGTACACTTATTATAGACTCTATACATGGTTCTCATTTGGTATGCTACTTTCCCTTAAACTCCCTCCACCAATTCTATGTTAGTTATGGTATATTTTATAATAGAATTGAAGCATGGCTGGACGAATATTGCTCAGGGAATGTTCCCATGAATCCTCACTTTCACATATTTAATATGGTGAATAGATTTTTCGGCATTTTAATTCTTCCTACTTTTAGTCTATTTCTATTCCAAGTTCTGTCACTAAATGCTTCTCATGAACATATGTGTGTAGGCTTGGGATTATACGAATGGCTACATTGGCATTATGAATTTACATGCCTCATTATTTTCATACATTGTAGCATAGGACCAGAGTAGGATAGGAGTAGGATAAAATAGGCTAGTTTCTCTACTTTGAATAGTTTAGTTTTACTTTCTAGTTATTTTGATTAAATTTTTGTTTTCCTTTTCCTTTTATCATTGTTGCTTGAACAACGAATGAAATTCTCATCAAAGATAGAAATAAATGGAAGGATTGCATGAGATTTTCCTTCAATGGATTTTTGGGTCCAAAAATATTTTGATATGGGAAAATTTTACTTTATCTCAATCTCCAAAACTCTATTTTTTGGGAAGATTTTTCTTTTTATACTGTTCACGATGTCAAATATTTTTGAAACATTTTGTCATAACACAAGTGGGGATTTTAATTAAAAGATACTATTCAGTACCTTTTATGGTTAAAATGAGCGTTAAAAATTTTTCCATATTCATATCCACATGATTCTAATTGGAAATGTTTGCTTGATTGAGATTCTTTTAAATTTTGATCTTGTTGCCCCATACATTGTGAATGAAAGTTTTTAAAAATATTTTTTTTATGCCCATCTGAAATCCAAGCCACTCCAATTCCTTGTGATGTCTTTGATGATTATTTTAGCATGGGTTTGGAGTTATCCCAATGATTTCTTTCCCATTGATTGTTTTCTTCGATTACTTTTAGCCAACATAATTTTTTGTATAGATTTTTCTTATCATAATGGGCTTGGATGATTTTTTTTTTTAACTCATTACTTTCATCACTTTTAGTTTTAAAATTGTGGACTTTGGTTGTGCATATCTCATGCTCTATTCAGTGGGTCTTTTAAGGATGAGTTTTCCTTATATCTTGCAACTTTCTTGATCCAAGTTCCCTCTTCTACACAGCAACAAGAAATATTTGTTTTCACACTGTCTGGAAACATGTTTTGGCATTATGGATAGCGTTGTTCTTTAAATCTTTCTACTGATCTCTTTTTCAGAAAGTTTCTTGGGAATCAATCTTTTATTCCCCAATTCATTGATTGACCAAAGACTCAATCCTACTACTGTCGATTCAATGAGGTATTTCAAACCTATTCTTTTCTTGAAGAGTGTCTTTTAATCCCTTGGGTTTGATGACTTTGGGTCACTCATCATGGTCACATTCTTGATTAATATAAATTGTATCATGGCTTAGTACTACCCATAACCTCCAAGTTGAAATCATTCAAATTTTTAGGGGTTCTAGATACCTTGATGAAGAATGTCAATAAAACTTCTAAGATGCTTAAATTCAAGTTTTCAACTTTTGTTTTCATCTTAGCCATGGTAATAATTTTGAATATGTGAATTTCTTGTGGGATGTAACTCATCAATCTATCGAGGCCCACACTCTTCAGCATTCCTTGAACCCAAAAAATCAGTTTGTGCATAACTTTGAAAGATGGGCATGTTTGGGTCATGTCGAAATATCTTGGATATTTCTTACTAATAAGATTTTTTATTATATTTTATGGATTATATGTCTCAATATTTGAATGGAAAACCTATCTAGTAGAGAGACAAGCTACACACTCTTCTTGTTCGTTTCATTTTTCTAAATTTTATACGATATAATAGCTCAAGGAAGTGAAATGTGTAATTTCCCTACTTGGAACACTCTTGGGAACTTGAGGATATCAATTTCATGGATTTTCCCATCATAAAAAACATAACATATCACTTGTTATTGCACAAACTATAGGTTGGGAAAAGCCCAACCCAAACCACAAGATGGCAACAACTAGGAGAATACCTACCCATTGTCACCTCAGATAGGTATTCTCGTCACTTTAGAGGTGAAGTGATCATCTCAGGGGGGGAATCCTAGGTGACCCTAGGAGGAAATAAGATGGAAAATAATACTCATGAATGGATTCCCCTGTAGGTTAAGTTTCTAAATGGAAAGTAGTTTGGAAATGAGTCTCGGTAGAGGTCAATGGTTTCCAAGAATTTGAGTACCTATGGATGATTATGGTACCTTCCCGAGACACAAGAAACATCAAGTATACGAGCTATATATTAAGTGGACAAGCAATTTAATCTTGATGTCCCTATTTGCAATAGTAAACAAAGATATATATCAGTAAAAAATGATTATTAGAGTTGTTAAACAAGATGCCAAAATGGTGCAAGAGAAAAGTTAGCAAGTACTAGTATAACTCAAGTATGAAAGCATGGACTTTAGAATCAATGTAAGGATGTTATAGATAAGTATTGCAAAGATATATTTTCAGCCTTATGGACGTAGTAAACAATTTTTTTACAGCATAAAAATCAAGCACCAAAACTTGCAACGAATCCACCCAAAAGATGCATTGGGACTAGTAGATTATTTTGGCAAACGTTTAGCAAATTTTGACGGTTGATAAGAGAGTAAAATCAAAAGTTATGATGTGTTTGTTGCAACCCTAATGGTTGTATATTTAATTTATAATAGCAATAAGTGTTACTTGGAAAAATATCACGCCCTAGGGGCATAAGCAAACCAATAGCATATAGAATTGATTGCACTTTGAACAACTTGAAAGTATCGTAAAATCACGTTACCCAATGCAAGTAATTTTATTTCTCCAATGCAAACTTCAGATTAGTGCCTTCAAAACATTGGGTAAATGGAGTCTTGGATTGTATGAGTTAGATCCACAATATCCCTAGGGGTGTAAAACCTCTTACTCCCTAGGGAAAGCAAATCAAACCAAGTTAAATCTGGGAGGGTGTACACCTTTGTACTCCTCCTAGCAACCTTTGAAAAAATGTCTTGTCAACTAGAAATGAGATGAAGTTTGGAGGAGGGTGTATGCACTTATACTCCTAGTAGGGTTTCAAAAAGGAATAGCATGGAAGAAGAAGAAATCACCAATTAATGAATAAATTTCCTTACCAATTCCACAAGATGCAAGATCAAACCCTAGTTAACCAAACCATATCCATCCATAAGCAAGAGAGTAAGCCTCCAAGAGGTGTGCACCACCTTACCTCCACAATATACAAAGAAAAATCACCAAAATACAATTGCAAAAGATAGAGAGATCCAAATTTCCCAAAGAGGGCGAAAATTTCAGCCAAGAATCCTCTCCAAGATGGGAAAGTTATGATGATAAAATGAAATGAAATGATCTCTATTTATGCAAATCCTATTGCAATTGTTTATTCACTTAAAATTAGGGTAAACCACAAATAAAGGGGACAACAACCCCTACTTTGACCCTTTACAATATAAATTCAAATTTAAGCCTAAAATGTACATAAGAAACCATAAATAAGCATGACGTCACCCCTTTAGGGCAACGTTTTGGCACTTTTGCAAGTCATTGGAGTGGAAAGTGAAAGTCATTGTGCCCTATAGGACCTTCCTCTAATGAATTAGGCCTTTCTCCTCCAAGTCAAATTAGCATTCATCAAAACGTGTCAAGTTTCAAGTCAACCAACACCACCACCCAAACCCTAGCTGTAGTGTACCCTTTTACACTACCCAGGTTCACCCAACCTCTCAAATCATCATTCGATACATGGATGTAAAAACAAATGCATTTAACCAGAATTAAACACATAAAACTCAGAGTA
>JZKD02S1684395.1:379590-395399 GCA_000966675.3 Picea glauca
CTCACAGGCCAACAAGCCTCACGCAGTCCAGTGCTGCGCAATCACAACATTCCACGGGAAAAAACAGACAAGGCTTTCCAAAAGGTTCAGCTGTCACAGGATAATTTCACGGGATAATTTTCGGAGCAGGCTTCACGCACAGGCTAGCTCAATTTTCCCGAACCACAAGGGATTCTTCCACTCGAGTTTAACACAGGGAATTCAGTTCAGGAAATGCGCACACGGAATTTCTCAGGAACAGAGACAATCTCCACGCTCGTTGGACCAGGGTGTACACGTGTTCCTCATCACAACCCAGGCTAACGGTTTCAGAGATGAACCAGGGTACCCAGCAGAGGTCGTACCGGTTCCACACATAGAGGTTCGGTTCAGAATGGAGGCGAGAGAGAGCCATTCTCGGCTCAGTTCAGGATTTTTATTTGCATGCACCAGGGATGACACTTGTCACCCTGGAAACTGCATGCATACCACAGCGTGCATCCCCTTTGCACGTTCCTTCCTTTGCCAGGAACTTAGGATAAACAAAAATGCACATGTCTTTTTCTGGAAATAATATTAAAAATATTATTTCCCAGGCTTAAGCCCCTAGGCTTAGCACTCAGCCCTTTTCCCACCTTTTTAGCCCCTAGTTCCTTGCCCAATCTGTGGACGCTCAGTCCCCCATCACTCATTCATCGTGGTCGGTCTGCACTGGCGGTATTTATATTTTATTAATTGACCTGCATACATACAAGTATATTAACAGGCTCCTGGCCTTCAACACTTAGGCTCCCTGGCCTAACAACACTCATAAGCCTACAGCTTATTCAAAACTTGGCTCACCAGCCTGTAGAACATATTTACAATTCTTTTGCATATAACATGATCTGTAACGGGGCTCGGCCTTGGGGACACTACACTAGCCCTACGGTGACGTCAACCTCCTAAAAAATGATGTTTTAGCCACAAGAGAAAATCATTGGGCTAGAAAAGGGTTGGGTTAGGTCCTCCAAGGTGTCTCCTCAGGCCTCCAAAGGTTGTCTTTAATGTCTGTCTTAGTCACCATTAAATTTGTATTGTGTGAAATCAAGATTTCAGAATCTAGCGAAACGCTAAACCGGTTTGGAAGCCTGATAAACTAGGAAAGGGGATAAATATGGCAAGAAATGGCTAAATCTGGCAGGAGCGCTAACCTGGTCGAGTCTAAAGCATCATGGATCTGATTTCTCGAGATCAACAACCAAGAATGATTGTTAGCGGTGAAGTTGCACGAGGTTTAATTTCGAAGGGTGGTCCCGTAGTTTAAACCGTGGTTTTCTCTTGGGGGTACGTGGCATCACCAGGTGCATTGTGGGACAAAATGTGGGTTACCTCAAAACCACTTCCTCGTGCCCCCGTAAAATATAAAAGTATAAAGGGACTTTTAGTTATTTATTCTATTTGATTATTATTGAACACTGGACCGTTAGAACCTCGGCGCGACCATCGTCTTCCACCTGCAGCTCAATAGTACACCAACTGCATGCCATTTCCACTCATTTCTGGGTATTCTTCATCGTGGCCATGGATCCCATCATAACCTTGGTAACAAAACAAGACCCCACAACAAATGAAGAAGCCCTAATTGACAGAGACGTAGATTTTTTTTACGTCGAAATCACTATTTCCCCTATCTCTGTGTCCATAAGCAACTTGTCTGATAAAGTAGGAAGAAGTATAACATTCCTTGAATAGGTCTAGGACACCATAGTCCCATATTCTATCGAAATTGATTTCATGTTTCCTTAATTTATAGGTTGGTGCATCGAACAGTATTCCCATGAAGAAAGAGTCATTGGGAATAAACACGGGTCTGAGGTATTGTGTAGGGTAGAGAGTCTGTCAATTCGAGAGTCCCTTGGTATACCATAGTTTTTTTCCACAATTTCTAAACCTTTCAATGAAGAGAAGTTGATTGGGGTATATAGAGAATGCCCATCAGAGGTCTGAGATCTTATTTTACAGACAATTGTCAAACTTGAACATTTTTCAGAAAGTATGTCTTTGTCTATGAATGTAAATATAATGGTCATCGAAGTCCAATGGGTCTGCTCCCTATTGAGTCAAGTTTTAGGTCTAGAAAATGAAAAAAATGTGGTTGAAGTCATGCTTGGTTTCCTTTTGACCTTTTTTAAGTCAGAGTCTGGTATGGTGGTCTGTATCAGCTTTGATCAATTCCTGGTTGATCATATCCATAAACAGCGAGCGAATTTTCTCTCCTTGGGACATTTCAGATACTATACCTATCTGTTGAGAATTTTCTTGGAAACCAACAAGAGAGGGTTTCCTAAAGCAGCATTTGTTTCAACTAAATTTAAAAGGATTACATTACTTATCTTCATCAACAAAGTCATGTCCAGAGTTTACAGTTTGATTTTCAATACCAGCCTACCTAGAGTTTTGGATGACATGAGAAGCTATCCACAGCCAAATCCAAAGAATAGAGTGCGAGATTGGGTATTATTTATGCATTCAACAGTAATATTGGTTTATGGTTGTCATGAATCCCCTTACCTATTTCTTGTTTTCTTAACTCCTAGAATATTTTCTCTTGAATTCATTAGGCAAAGAATTATATCTGAAATAGAGCATTTCCTGAAGTTGCACAGAGCCTCCAATCTTAAGTTCCCTTTTGTCATTGGCCCCTTCATTGTCAAATCTAGATCATGTTTATCTCATGTTCAAGCAAAGCTCAAAGAGTTTGGTTTTGCATGGTTACAAGGAAGAAGGTATGATCCACATCAAATCATATCCAAGAGGAGACAAATGAACAAGAAAGTCCCCTATGAGCATAAACAGGTTGAGGGT
Source organism: Picea glauca (assembly GCA_000966675.3). Lineage (NCBI taxonomy): Eukaryota > Viridiplantae > Streptophyta > Pinopsida > Pinales > Pinaceae > Picea > Picea glauca. The sequence goes on from JZKD02S1684395.1 coordinate 382,417, forward strand.
TTTGATAAGCTGGAAAATATAGAAGTCTATGTTGATGTGGAAGAAATCTTGCAACCAATTCAAACACAACAAGTGGAGGCAACCCTGCAACAAATTCAAGCACAATAAGCTCCTCAGAAGCTGATAATAAAATTTCCTAAGACAAGTGTTTACAGCAAGAGAAGCAGTTCAAAGGCAATGGACATCAGTGACCAGCAAGCTGCCCCAAAGAAGATGAAAGTTACACAGTGAGCAGAGATTGTGGATTTATAAGAGGAAGAGTCCAAAGACCAAGCTAATCTAGATATGGTGGAAAGTGGTACTAGAATTGTAGAGGTTGAAAAGGAAAGTAAACTCCAAAGTGAAGGTAGCTCAAGAACCTTTAACAATAAGAAATACATCTCTGGTAAAACATTTGAGTCAGTTTATCAGTCTAGAGAGGACTTGTCTAAGCAGTATACTGAGAAGGGAAACACAGCTCAGGGTGAGATGAGGGATTTAGTCCCTGAAGTGGAAAATATTTCTCAGCATAAATCTTCTTTGTTCACAGTAAGGTATTTTGAAAAGAGGAACTTTAATATTGCAATTACAGAGGAAGACAAAGTCTCTGAAATAAAGATAAAATATGATAGCATAAGTGCTTCAGACAAGGTCAAATTCCACGAACACACTAGCGACATGTTATATTCTAATTACCTGAGCTTGAGTTTGAAGAATTCAAAACTATCATCTTATGCAATGAAATTGGAAGGACATTTGAGGTAGGAAAAGGCATCTAGCAGAGCTTGGCAGACTCAGGTCAAGAGGTTGGAATCTGAAGGCCCCCAAGGGTTTAAATATTCATTGGATGAGAAAGACAAATTAATTCAAAGTTTGAATAAGAAATTGAAAATGCCTGCTACAGAGCATCCACAAACATCAGAATTGGTTTCTCTAGAACAAGAGAAGGAAACACTTCGTCAAGAGACACTGGGCTACAATGCTAGGGTGTTGCAGCTAGAACAAGAAAAGGTGAAATGGTCACAAGAGCAGGCAGAATTGCTAAACAAGGTTGTGGGTGTAGCTCCTACTGCAGAAGTTGGGTCAAACACTAAAGGACTTGTCCAGGCTATGTCACAATTTAGCTTAAAAGAAGGAGAAATCAAAGGGCTGAAAGGAAGCATCGAGAAATTGAAGCGGGAATTGTAGGAAAAGGATGAAAGGATAGCCCAATTTCAAAAAGAGAATGAAGTCTTGCAAAAAAGAATAAATAAATTGAATATAAGGTTAAGAGGCAAAGGTTTGTTGCAGGGGACCAAGCATATCATCTGGGACTCTATAGTTGTTGAAGCTACCAAGTTTATATCATATTTGAATTTAATTAATGATAAAGACAACATAGCCATCACAACCAGAAATAGGTGCACTGTTGTGAATGAAATTTTAACAAAGAAACCATCATAATGGGCCCAGAACTCTATAAATCTACTCAACTTCATTACTACTATAGACCTTCAGACCATTTGAGTTAAAGACAGAACTACATTTATTATCTGGGCCATGAGGGTTATTGCTAAACATAACATGTTGAAATCAGTTCAAACTAGCAGCATAGATGGAGCAGAGTGTATAGGAGTTCAAAGATTTGTTTGAAGAATTCTTTACCAAAGGACTTCCACCATTTTGGGATGGCAAGGGAAACTTGTATGATCAGGAAGAATACAATGATCATTTGAATCAGTGTAGAATGGATCATTATAAGTTTGAAACACTTGAGAAAAATCTGAAAGAAGCCACTTTGGTTGAGCATCTGATTACAAACTTTGAAATTTTGAACCAGTTCAAAACAGTCAAGCTTGGACTGCCATTCATGTCATGTGCTTCTTGCATTGACTTGGAGATTCTGATAAAAGAAATGACAGATTATGATATTTCATCTAACATGGAAGGAAATAATCAGGTTGGGTAAGACAAAATGCAGTTTTCTAGGGCCAAGTAAATGATGTATAGATGTCACTAAAGATGGTAGATCCTGTGGAGGACCAAAGAAAAACAAGTGGCGAAGAAAGGGACCAAAACGCCAGAGGATCCAGAGTCTAGATCAAGAAACATTTTCTTGATGATCATTTTAATTGATTTCAAAACTGAAATGTTTCTTTCTTATCATTGTAATCGGTTTCAAAACCGAAACATTTCTTTATAATCATTATAATCGGTTTCAAACCAAAGGAACTCAGCTTGTATAAATATTAGGAGTTTCAAATGTATTAAGGGTTGGCAGAAGTGCAAGTGCGCGATTTTAGTTATTTGGAACTTTAATGTAATTTTCTGAAGCTGAATAGAATGCACATGTAGATGTCTTGAATTTTCCACAAAAAGATTCTAATGGTGGTAGTCTGAGATTTTTCTTCTTTCTTCGTATGTATTTCATGTGTTCTTGATTTCATTTTCACAATCTTTTGTTTAAATTGGATAGTTAAAGGCCCAGAATTCATCTTCTGATGCTCTCGGCTTAAGCAATTTAAATTGTGTTAAGTTCTTCCTAACTAAGACATAATTCATTTTATTTAATGCTTTGGTGCAGTTATATGTTTTTCCTTTCTTCTTACACTCTGCAAAATACAATTTATAACTCAGATTCATCGCCTCATTTAGCCTTTATCCTCTTGAGATTTCTACCGACCAGTCAGTGCTTCCATTTTTTTTCATAAGTTTGACTCCATAGCCCTATGTGTCCCTCCCCTTCCTTGCTAATGAAATTATAAAAAACCCTTCAAAGCAAAAAAACCTAGCCATTGACTTATTAAAGAAAACTCATTTGTTAAAGACCAAGTGACAGGAGAGAGCCCTCTTAGCTGATCATGCAAGTACCCATCTCTAACGTGGTTTGTAGGTTACCTCTGTCATTTTTTTATTAGTCGAACAAATTTACAGAGTGCTAACATTTTGGCACCACTGTCGGGGACGAAACTGAAGATTTACCCTGGGAAAGGAATGACTTAAAGCTTCAAATTTGATTCCTGAGGGTGACAGTGAATCAAACACCTTATTGGTTGAAACTGAATTTACCTTGGTGACTCCATTAAAAAGATACCAATAGCATAAATTAGTTTGAGCGAGAAATACTGGCTCCCAAGAGAATTTATACCAGAAGAAACCCAGACCCAGAAAAAATAATCCATGTGTTTGATCCTGAAAATATTGTACACAAGAGAAAAGAAAGGCCAATAAGCCCAGTTTTTTGTCTAGACAGAAATCTATCTTTACCCAAAGATGGAGTAAATGGCATTGAAGACCTTGATTTTGATTTGAAATTTGAGAAAACTATGTTAAGACTAGATCTGAATCCAATTTGAACGACACCATGTTTGATGAGAAGAGGTTCCAAGATTTAATTTCAATTGCCCCTATTAGACCCGTTGTGATTCCTACTCATAGCAATCAGCCACTTCAAGTTCTTCCTGCAGCTATGGCAGCTAGGTTTTCCCCCCTTGTCCTACCCACTCAGTTACATGATTTACCTTGGGACGATAATCAGAGGATTAAGTTTTATGATGTTGAAGGCAATGTGTCAGCCCAAAAACACTTATACTGGTTTAATGATTTTGTGGACCTAGAAGAAGTAGATTATGAAGATGCAAAAATGAGATTGTTTGCACAAAGTATCATAGGTGAAGTCAGAAAATGGTTCAAAGCTCTTCCAGTAGCAAGTATCCCATATTTTGCAGCCTTTGAAACAAGCTTTCTTGCAAAGTGGGGTGACAAGAAAAACCCCCTTTAGTTCCTAACTCAGTACAACAACATGAGAAGGTCACCTGATGAAACAATACAAGAGTTTTTAGCTAGATTTATGAAAGTTTACAACTCAATTCCTACTGAAGTAAAACCTCCTCCTAGAGTTGCTCAACTTAGATATGTTGATTCCTTTGACATTGACTTTGCTTTGTTGTTAAGAGAAAGAAGATCCAATTCACTAGATGATATGATGAGTGATGCAATAGAAGTTGAATAAATCTAATGGCTTTAGGAAAGATCAAATATAATTCTAGCAGAGACATAAACAAGGTTCAAGATAAGACATGGCCTTCAACTTCATAGTCATCAGAAGAAAGATTTGAGTTGATGATGAAGAATATGGAGAAACTCATGGAAAGGATGTCCTTAGATATTAAGCCTAACACCAAAGGGCAGGTTGATTTTCCACCCATAAATCAAAGGAGACCAGCAATTCCATAGATCAAACAAAGAGACCAAAGGACCCAGGGTGATCAACAAATAAGACCTCCTTTTCAAAACAATTATGTAAATGAAAATTTTGATGAAACTTTTGAAGACAATATGCATTGTTGTGATGGTGATGAAACAAAGGTGTTTTTAACTAAAGAAGAATATGATCAGTTCATGGATGAAAATGATATATTTATGCAGGAGAATGATGAAAGGTTATCAGTGGAAAAGGAAGACTATCAGAAAGGACTGCAGAATGTCATTATGCAATTCTAGACACAATATAATCTTCGAAGCAAAAAGGTGCATGCAAATCCTCCAAAGGGAAATCCTACCAAGGAATCTCAAAATAATACACCTTCTTCGAGTCAGCCTAAGAAGGACTATGTTGCAAAGGATGTTGTGGAGAAAGAAAAGAAGAAGGAAGAACCTCCAAATAAAGTACCTGAAGTAAGAAAGGAGACATTCATCAAAGAGGTAGAAAAAACCTCATCTTCCTTTAACTTTGAAAGTGAGATGGCCAAAATTAAAATCTATGTTCCATTCAATGAGATGATAAATAATAGTGAATATAGAAATCAGGTCATTAAGATGCTCAATATGGAAGAAACTTATGATACTTTAAATATACAAGATGATCATCCTGCCATCTTGTTTGGCCCACGTGTAGAGGAGAGTGGTGATGTTGATGAGGTCCCTCCTTTCTATGTTAGTATGAAGATTCATGAAATGACTTTACATAATGCTATGTTAGATTCAGGAGCATACCATAATATGATTCCCAAGGTGGTCATGGACCAATTGGGTCTGGACATTACAAGGCCTTACAAGGATCTTTTCTCCTTTGATTCAAGGAAGGTGAAGTGCTTGGGCCTAATCAAAGATCTCGTAGTATCTTTGTCTCAAATTCCAACAAAAAATATGGTCATTAATGTGGTGGTTGTTGATATCCCTCCTAAATTTGGCATGTTTTTATCTAGGTCATGGGCTGCAAAGTTGAAAGGGACTTTGCAAATGGATATGTCATATGCCACTATCCCTATTTTTGGCCAAGATAGGAGGTTGTACATGGAAGTATTGCTCAAGTACATGGTCAGTAAAGAAGCCCAGCCAAACAACCATCCCATTTACTCTGTGGAGACTAAGATTGGTTCTTCCATTTTATTTAATGATTTGAGTTTTGAAGGGGAGGTGCCAAAGACTGATATGACTATCAAAGACAAACATGATCAGCAAACAGAGGAAATTTCATATCAGAAAAACAATGCAAAAAATGAAATGTGGAATAGGAGCTTTGATGGAGCTGTCAGCAGAGAAGGAGCAGGAGCTGGTGTGTGGATTAACCCCCCCAAATTGAGTACAAAAAATTGTTCTTATAAGCTTGCTTTTGATTAAAAAAATAACATGGATGAATATGAGGCATTAGTTTTGGGATTGAAGACTTTGAATGAAATGGGTGCTAGGAGGATAGTTGTACATGGAGATTCTAAGCTGATTATAAATCAGGTAAAGTGTATATATCAAGAAAATCATCCTAGATTAAGAGAATATAGGAATATAGTGCTAGATCTTCTTGAAAAAATTTCAAAATATAATCTTTTAGTGATTCCAAGGGGGCAGAATCTGATCATTTATGCCCTGACTGCTTCAGCCCCAGTTTTCAAAATTCTAATTTTTCCTAATAGAAGATATGAGATTGAGGTCAAGCATAGGCCAGCAGTACCTGATAATATTAAGTACTGACAAGTTTTCGAAGATGACAAACAAGTAGAAAATTTCCTTCAAATGAATGGTAAGTTTGCAAATTTGAATATTGATGAGGAATATTGTTGTGAAGAAGAAGAAGATGCAATTGTGTTCACAAATGATGATTATTTCAAGAATAAAATTGTTGGTAAGGATATAATGCAACTGAAAAATAACATCCCAAAGGCCTGGTCCCATTAGAAAAAAATCTTTGACAACAATGATGTATCAAGAAGAACTAAAATTACTACAAATGATGAAGATGTTGAAGATTGCAACATTGGGACTCAGAAAGATCCCAAGATCATCAATCTATCCAAGACACTTAAACCAGAGGTCAAGAAAAGGTATATCAGTTTAATGAAAGAATTTCTTGATGTTTTTGCATGGAGTTATGAAGATCTAAAGGTCTATGATACTAAGTTTATTCAGCATGTGATTCCAATCAAGGAGGATCACAAACCTTTCAAGAATAAATTAAGAAGAATTAATCCTTTGCTACTGCCATTGATTGAAAAGGAGATAAAAAATTTGTTTCAGGCCAAGATCATAGTGTCTTTGAGATTTTCTAAGTGGGTGGAAAATCCGGTACCTATAAAAGTGGAGAGATCAGATTATGTGTGGACTTTCGGAATCTAAACAGGGTATCTATCAAGGGAAATTACCCACTACCTAATATGGATCACATTTAACAGAAGGTGGTTGGTTCTTAAAAAATATCAATGTTGGATGGTTTCTCTAGGTACAACCAAATCATGGTACACCCTGATGATAAGGAGAAGACAGCCTTTACAACACCTTGGGGCACCTTCATGTATGCCAAAATGCCTTTTGGGCTCATGAATGCAGGAGAAAATTTCCAAAGGGATATGGATATAGCCTTTACTGATGAGAAATATAAGTTTATTGTTATTTATTTAGATGATATCATTGTATATTCAGTTTCTGATGATGAACATCTTAAACATCTAAGGAGAGATTTTAAGAAATGTAGGAAGTTTGGCATCTCATTGAACCCCAAGAAGTCTAATTTTGGCATGGAAGAGGGAAAATTTCTTGGTCACATTATTTAAAAGGAGGGAATAAAGATAGATCCCAGCAGAGTTGAAGGAATCCTAAAATTGGCACACCCAGAAGCAAGAAAGATGTACAATATTTCCTAGGGAAAGTAAATTTTCTAAGAAGGTTCATCCCTAATCTGGCTGAAATCATAAAGCATATCACTAACATGCTCAAGAAAGGACGTGAGATAAAGTGGAATACTAAAGCTAGAAATTATTTTGAAGATATTAAAGTGGCATTGACCAAATCCCCAGTGTTGGTCAGTCCAAATTTTGCAAAAGACTTTATATTGTTTTCTTTTTCCTTAGAACACACCATTGCTGGTGTTTTGTTACAAAACGATGAACAGAAATTTGAGAGGCCTATATCCTACTATAGCAGGACATTGAGGGATTCCCCACTAAATTATGATATCATTGAAAAGCAAGCATATGCACTGGTCAAGGCCCTAAATGAGTTTAGAATTTATATCTTGCATTCCCATACCGTTGCTTATGTTCTCAGCGATTTTGTGAAGGACATTTTGACTCAGCCTAATCCTGAGGGTAAAAGGGGCAAGTGGATAGTTGTGTTTTTGGAATATGACCTCAAGATAAAACCTACAAATTTGATCAAGGGGCAGGGACTTGCAAAGCTAATGGCATAGTCAAATTGTGAGCTCTTGGGAATTAATTTCATTATTGATTTATCAGCAGATTCAGAAGAAGAAAAGGTCCCTCGGGTATCCCAAAAATTCCTTGACTCCCCATGGTATGCTGACATTTTTTATGTGTTGAGAAATTTGCAAGATCCTCCTGAATTGAGAAAAAACAAGGCCAGTTTTTTGAAGCTAAAAGCAGCAAAGTTTTGCATTCTAGACCAATCTTTGTATTGGAAGGATCTAGGTGGGATCTTGTTGAGTTGTTTGTTGGAGGAAGAATTAGAAAAAACCATCAGAGAGTTTCATAAAGGTGATTGTGGGGGGCACCATTATTGGAAAACTACTGTGCACAAAATATTGAAGGCAGGGTTCTATTGGCCTAGCATTTTTTTTGATGTTTACAAAGAAGTTTCAAGCTGCCATGAATGCCAATTTTTTGATGGGAAGATAAAACTCCAGCCTTTTCCTTTGAAGCCCATCTCTATTGAAGCACCATTTAGGCAATGGGGCCTTGATTTCATAGGAGAAATTCATCCACAGTTCTCATCTTAGAATATATGGATACTGACAGTGACAGATTACTTCACTAAGTGGATTGAAGCAGTCCCCACAAGAAAAGCCACTGATACTATTATCATTCATTTTTTGGAAAACAATACTTTGTCTAGATTTGGTTGTCCAGTTAAAATCATCACTGACAATGCAGCAGCATTCAAGTCCAAAAAGATGGAGAAATTTTGCAATGATTACAATATAAATCTTGGCCGCTCCACAGCTTATTACCCTCAAGGTAATGGGTTGGCTAAGCCATCCAATAAGAGTTTGACCAAAATTATCAAAAAATTGTTGCAAGATAACAAAAGGGCTTGGCACAAGAATCTTATTTATGCACTATGGGATGACAGAATCACTACCAAAAGGTCTATTGCCAATTCACCCTTCCAGATTGTGTACGACACAGAGGCAATTTTCCCTACTTCATTAAGATTTACAGTGATGGCATTGCTACAGGAACAAGATGTTGAACCAGATGTTGCTCAAAAGAGGATAAATGAACTTATCAATGTTCAAAAAATAAGAGAGAAAGCCTTAAACAACTCTCAACTCAATCCAAATAAAATTTCAAAATCTTTTGACAGACATACTAAGGAGGATGTTTTCAAAGTGGATGATTTGGTGTTGAAATGGGATGCAAGGAATGAAGACAGAGGGAAGCATGGAAAATTCGATCATTTATGGCTGGGACCTTTCAGGATTGTGGCATATTGTGGGAATAATGCTTATTCTCTATAGGAGATCAATGGAGATCTCATTAGTGAGGGACCTGTGAATGGCAGGTTTCTCAGACATTATCTTGCTTAAAAGAAGTTTTCACCCTTTCCATTGCATTGTATATAATCGTTGTTGTTTTTTCAGTTGAAGTGTTTAAAATCAAATCAACAGAAAATTGAAGCCCAAAGTGAAGGCCCTAAGTTTATGCTGAGTATAATTGGAGTTATGTCAAGAAATTTTCGTGAATAGGTTGTTGATCGAGTTAATTGTGTGAGTGAAATAAATTCCAATGGAAAAACACTTGGTCTGTCGTTCTTTGCTACCTCTCTGGGAGGCTAGCATCCATAGTTGGAGCCCATGTTAGTCTACATTAAATTTTTATTGTGTGAAATCAAGATTTCGGAATCTAGCGGAACGCTAAGCCAGTTTGTAAGCCTCATAAACTAGGAAAGGGGCTAAATTTGGCAGGAAAGGGATAAATCTGGCAGAAGCGCTAAGTTGGTCAGATCTGAACTATCGTGGATCATGAATTCTCAAGATCAACGGCCGAGAACGATTATGGGGGGGAAAGTTGTGTGAGGTTTAATTTCAAAGGGCGGCCCCGCAATTTAAACCACGATTTTATCTCGGGGGTACGTGGCATCACCAGGTGTATTGCAGGATGAAAGGCAGGATACCTCAAAACTACTTCCTCATGTCCCCGAAAAATAGAAAAGTATAAAGGGACTTTTAGTCATTTATTTTATTTTATTATTATTTGACCATTGGACTGTTAGAACCCTGGTGCGAACATTGTCTTCCACCTGCAACTCAACAATACACCAACTGCACACCATTTTCACTTGTTTCCAGGTATTTTTCATCACGACCATGGATCCCATAATAACCTCAGTAACAGAACAAGACCCCATAGAAAATGAAGAAGCCCTAATTGACAGAGACGCAGATGTTTTTTATGTCGAAATAACTATTTCCCCTATCTCTGTGTCCAGAAGCAACCTGTCCGATAAAGTAGGAAGAAATATATTGTTCCTTGAAGTAGTCCAGGCCACCATAGTCCCTTATGTTGTCGAAATTGCTTTCTCGTTTCCTGAATTTATAGGTTGGTGCGCCAAACAGTATTCCCATGAAGAAAGAGTCTGTTAAACAGGATAAGTCAACTGAGAGGGGAGGGTGAATCAGTTGTATAAAATTTCTTTCATTTGATAAGCAGATTACTTATTAATCAATAAATCATGCCTTTAACATTTAACTTGTCGTAATACATTTAACCAATAAATAGACAATCACATAAATAAAACAGTGACACGGTGATTTTTCATGAGGAAAGCCAAAAGGGAAAAACTTCTTCTTCTTATGAATGAAAGGCAAGCTCCAACTCCTCTTTACATTCTTATTTTATCTGAGCTACAACCAAGATGAGGTTGCTACCTCTATTTCTTCAGCACCTACTGAATGGAAGCTACAACTCCCAGATTTACAAGCACCAACTTGTACAGGAGACTTTTACAGTCTACCCTTACTCCTCCCTACCACCCTAGAATCCTTCTTTGTCACTAAGAACCTGCAAACCAAGTCTTTATCTTCTCTGTCAAATATTAGACATTTAAGTCCTCTCTATTTATATATTCATATTAGAATCCATCCTTGACCAAACCTCATAAATTTATCAATCTATGCATATATATTCTCTCCTTAATCTTTGCTCTATTTTCATCATTTCTTCTCACTGTTTCAGAGCTTCGGCTCCACCATTATTCCCCACTCGTCATCCACAATCTCTCACACAATTTATTTGAAAATCAAAGTGTACATTAGAATCCTCATGCTTCGAAGAATTAGTTACAATAACTGAACAACTACCTTACAGAAATTATTATTGGCTAAGGAATCAAGAAGAACAACAACCGTTCGATCTGTTTCATCATTTAATCAGCGTCGTTCAATGAGCATACGTTGAGTTTTGACTTTTCAACAAAAACAAGCCTCGAGTGCTTCAGCAAGACATTTGTGCTAAACCATATGCCCATTGGTTGTGACCACGGGCTTAATCAAAAAGGTGCTTTCGCGATTCACATATCAGCAATGCTGAGGTGAATACCTCTTGCCTCTTCATGTTGCGATCCCCGAAATGGGGCTTAGCTTCATGCTAGCTCCTCCCTCTCATACGACCACTGGCGGTAGCCACAACCTACGCCAAAAATGTTTTTTTGCGTTTCGCACTTCGGGAGTTAGAAGGTTGGGGAATTTTTTTCCTTTGACTGTCAGTCAGTGAAATGATAATCGCTAGCCATGTGTCCTTCACATCCAATGGTCCTCATCTTATCATGATTTCAGAAGATAGAGCACTCCTCTCTTGACTTTCAAGTCAATGAAACGCTGACCTCTTTCCACGTGTATTCTACATTTCGGCATTTTGGCATTTCGCATTTCATCATTTCAGTGATGCAGTGTTTCAACACTCCAAATCGTGATCCTCGAAATGATCTGACGGCTTCACAATTGATCTGGTGGATATAGATTGGATGGTTTTCATTAACTTCTCAGGGATAGATCAACGGTCGTATACGACTCTTATATTACCCCTCCAATGATTAATCCAACGGACATGACTTAATCATTCATCAAGATGGATGGATGTCGAGGTTTCAATACTTTGTCCATCAGGTCTTCATGACCTCCAACAAAAACTCTCTAAACCATACATCATGTGACGTGTGTCCCTTTCGATATTTCGTGATCAGATGGTCCTGATCTCATCGGAAATTTGCGCTCTGATCGATGGCTCACATCCTTTTGGGACTTTGTGTTTCGTGATTTCACGTATCGTGATGTCAAAGGTTGGAGCTCCTCCTTTCTTTGTTTCACGATATCTGATTTCTGCTTATATTTGGATCGATGTTCCTTGACCCTCCATGATCCAACGGTCTGGATATATTGAGAACCATTCCTCCGTTCTCTCAACTTGTAATCTCCGAATTCCCGAATCTCTCAACTTGCAATTTCCAAATTCCTGAATTCTGAAGGAACTCTCAACGAAAAGTTTGACATTAATGACAAAACCTGTGCAAACTAGCCAACAAACTCCCCCTTTGGCATTGATGGCAAACTTTAAATCTCTTCTCCCCCTTTTGACATCTATGGCAAAGGAATCAACCATATGCCCTTTGAGCAAAGAAAAACCACTTGCAAAGATGTATCATTTCAGCAGCAACTCCCCCTATCAATAATAGTCAATAAACCTGTGTAGTCTGATTTTATAATGAAGCCCTTGCAATCTTGAGAATGAAATAAAATTACAGAGGGTAAACCCCCAACTGATCCCTGAGACTTTCAAATTGCATTTTAGGTAAAGGTTTCGTAAATACATCTACAATCTGATCCTTCGTTCCAACATATTCCATTTTAATGACTTTAGACACAACCTGCTCTCTTAGAAAATGAAATTTAATGGGAATGTGCTCTATTTTTTAATGCATAACAGGATTTTTAGAAATACTAATTGCATTGGTATTATCACAGAAGATAGTTATAGGTTCATCATAATGAATATGTATATCTTCCAGCATCTGTTTCATCCATAGAACCTGAGTGCAACAACCTGCAGCTGCTATGTATTCTGCTTCAGCAGTAGACAGAGACACTGCTGATTGTTTTTTACTTGACCAACTTACAAGACATCCTCCAAGAAAAAATGTTGCTCCACTAGTACTCTTCCTGTCATCAACACAACCTGCCCAATCAGCATCAGTGAAAGCATATAATTCAAGTTGATTACCTGTAGGATACCACAAACCATACTCTGTTGTTCCCTTAAGATATCTGAAAATTCTTTTGACTACAAGTAGATGAGAAGTTTTTGGTGAAGCCTAAAACCTGCCAACTTGACAAACTGCATGCATAATATCATGTCTTGTAGTTGTAGCACAAAGAAGACTACCAATCATAGATCTGTATATTGTTTGATCAACATCTTTAGTATCATCAAACTTACTTAATTTACAGCCAGTAACCATGGGAGTGCCAACTGGTTTAGAATCTTCCATCTGAAATTTCTTAAGCATTTCATTGATATACT